>CAMPDV010005792.1:0-23610 GCA_946699065.1 Loxodes magnus | reverse complement strand
AAGAATATATGAGGGAGAGTTTTTAAAAGATAAAATGCATGGATATGGATTTATTTCTTTTTTTATAATAAATTTTTTGTATTTATACTTATTGATTAAAATAATATAAATTGGATTTTTACTTTTTTTACATTTAGAATTAAGATTTTACTTTTATCTCAATTTCTTCTTTTGCTTGTCAAGCTTTATTAAGATTTATATAAATTTCGATTATTTTCATATTTTTTACTTAAATTAAATTCTTTATTTTATATCTTATAGATTTTTTATTAATTTTTGGTTAATTTTTCTATCCAATTAGTTTTCTAAGGTTTTTGTAATTTTTTTTAATTTCATTACAATTTTTTTGGAGTAAATAATTTTCAATAGTTTGCAAATTTTTTTAGGATTTACTAAAGGTAGTTAATATGATTTTTATTGTTGCATATGAAGCTTGATTTTTTTACGTATCTTTCAGGAACTTCTAGCTTCTTTTGTTTCAGAGAAGCTTTTAACACAAATCTTTTTTTTAATATTAATTTGATTTTTTACAAAGTTTTTAACTTTTATAGGACTTAGATTTAGATTTAATTCGCTTTTTTAAGCTTTGAATAAACTTTAAAAAGAAATTAAAATTCTTATTTTACACTTAAATTACAATATAACGAGATCTCAAGATTCTTAAGCTTCAAACTTATCTTCTTACTAGTTGAGTAGAAATAAAAGTTAACTTCATTATAAACTTTTCTGCTGATCCACTTAAAAAACGGCATATCTAAAATGTATAAACCAAAATCTATTATTAAATTCGTTATGAGTAAATTAAATGGGTCTTTTTTCATTTTCATTCTAAAAGAGAATTAAGTCAATAAAATGAAGATAATCTCTGCCGTTAGAAAAAACAATCACAAATAGTGTTTTATTATATAAAATTTTCTTTTACATTTGAAAAATTAGATTTAAGACCATTTATAAAAAAAATTAAAACTTAATTTGTTTTTGATTATTTTACTTTTAATAACTAGAACAGGCACTTTTCTTCAAAAAACTCTATTTTAGTTTTGAAAAGAAAAATTATTAATAAATTATTTATTTACCAAAGAGTTAAAAAATGTAGATTTGAAGTAAATTATATTAAAGTCTGAAAGTAGTGATATAAAATAAAATCATTTTTGATTTAAAGAGTTATAAATATTGAATAAATAAAATATTCTAACAATGATATTTAAAATAGCTAATCTTTAATCTAGTATCCATTATCCTTCATATCTTGCTCCATTTGTTCATTTATATACTCCATATCCATGCATTTATCTTTTAAAACTCTCCCTCATATATTCTTCCATCTGCAAAATACAAAGTTCCTTTTCCTTTTCCTTATCTTAGATCTTCTATCCATTATCCTTCATATCTATCTCCATCAGTTCATTTAAACACTCCATATCCATGCGTTTTATCTTTTAAATACTCTCCCTCATATATTCTTCCGTCTGCAAAATAATAAGTTCCTTTTCCTTTTTTTAGATCTTCTATAAATTATCCTTCATATCTATCTCCATTTGTTCATTTAAACACTCCATATCCATGCATTTTATCTTTTAAATACTCTCCCTCATATATTCTTCCATCTGCAAATACAAAGTTCCTTTTCCTTTTCCTAATTATAGATCTTCTATCCATTATCCTTCATATCTATCTCCATTTGTTCATTTATAAACTCCATATCCATGCCTTTTATCTTTTAAAAACTCTCCCTCATATATTCTTCCATCTGCAAAATACAAAGTTCTTTTCCTTTTCCTTATCTTAGATCTTCTATCCATTATCCTTCATATCTATCTCCATCAGTTCATTTAAACACTCCATATCCATGCGTTTTATCTTTTAAATACTCTCCCTCATATATTCTTCCGTCTGCAAAATACAAAGTTCCTTTTCCTTTTTTTAGATCTTCTATAAATTATCCTTCATATCTATCTCCATTTGTTCATTTAAACACTCCATATCCATGCATTTTATCTTTTAAATACTCTCCCTCATATATTCTTCCATCTGCAAAATACAAAGTTCCTTTTCCTTTTCCTTTTTTTAGATCTTCTATAAATTATCCTTCATATCTTGCTCCATTTGTTCATTTAAACACTCCATATCCATGCATTTTTACCATTTTTCATTTCTCCTTAGTAATCTTCTTCTTAAACTTTCAAGATTTCTTTTTTTTTCTAATCTGTTTCCTATTTTTTTTCTTCTTATCTTACTTTATTTATTCCACTAATCAACTTATTTCAACTTTCAACTGCTCTTTTTTCTCATTCAAAAGATACATTACGCTCTCTAAATCCATTCTCTATTCTGCTTCCTACTTCCAACATCCTCTTATTATATCCCCAATATACTATTAGAAGGAATCTCTTCTCTTGCTCCTCTTTTGATTCCTTCTCTCTCTTCATATGGAATCTTTTATGTAGTTATTTCCATAGTATGTCTCCATATTCGTAGACATCTCATTGCTTACTATATTTAGTACGCATTCCAAATAGTTCAGGTGCCATAAATTTGATTGAAGCTACTTCTGTATAACTACATATGTAATTAGTTAATACTAATGGTTACTTTGGAATTATTTAAGTTTAAAGTTTAAATAATGTTTATTAATATCCTTAATTCAGTACTAGCCATTATAGTGATATTATTAGTTTTAATACTTAAAAACTAGATTAGAAGCATTGGTTTATTTATAGATCTATGTATATAGCTGACTCTAATCAATTTATAAAGTAACTAGAAATAATTCTAGTATAAGTAGAAGATAGTTAACATTAGCTATGCTTTAATGCTAGTTTTATTGATTGTATATAAGTAATAAGTATCGGGATATTCAATATCCTTAAGGAACTAGATCTTCATACAAGTAATTAAGAATATACCAATTATGATATGCATATTCCTTTTGATACACTAAGCTAAACGACTAAACTTAGGTTCTTAAGCTTAATCTTTTATCAAGATCCAATAGTTGAAGAAGGTAACCCAGAAAGATATTGAGCTATGAAGTCAAGAAAATATCCATTCAATTGAAAACAGAAGATCCATTATATTACATAGAGGTAATAGAATCTCAATAGTAGCATCATTAAGATGATATTTAGTTAATAGAGCTTGAATTGAATCTAAACAGAAATTTTCTTAATAATTAAATGGACAAAATTAAGAAATACGAAACTAGCAAAACTATGCAAAGAGAATTAACGAGAAGAGAAAAATGTCTGCTAATTCAAAACCAATGCTATTTTCCTATCCCCGACACTGCTAAAGATATTACATCACCTTCTCGTTAAAAATAATTAAATAAACTGTTTAATATAGAGCCTGATCTTGATAAGGAAATTGATAGAGAATATGAATTTGTTGTTGCTCATTTAGAGTCAGAAGAAAAAAACTAGAATATAGGAAGAAAATTCTTTTAGTTGAAAGATATGACAGTTGAACTTGATTATTACTAGGAGAGATAGAAATCCTAAAGCATTTCCTAGGAAATGCCTAGAAGAATTTATCTTTACTGACTATTTTGAATATCATTTATAGAAAGAAGAGGATAAACTTACTTAAATGGACTTGAAATCTTCTTCCTTAATGTAGTAAAAGGCTAATTCAACGTAAAAAAGGTTAAATATTTCAAATGAAGAAATTGAGCTTGAAACTACATGCAATAAAAGATCGCAGTCAGCGGATAAATTTAAAAGAGTAAGTGTATTGAATGAAAAAGAAGTTTCAGGGAATTAGAAAAATGGCATAGAAGCTGAATTAATTAAAAACTCTGCATTATAAATCAAAAGCAATATTAAGTATAATACAGTCAAATTTCTTTAAATAATGGGAAGAGAATTACTTATGTAAAGTAAATCAAAAATGATTAGATTGTATTCTGAGTTAAACAGCAAGAAAAGCAAAGTGAAAAGCGTTAGAAATTAAAATAGATACTAGTTTAATCTAAAATAAATCATAGAATTGTAATTTTCATTCATTTAAATCCTCAGAAGACTATAAACTTGTAAGGTATAAAATCTAAGTATAGCACCGAAAGTAATACTCAAGCTTTAAATTAAAGTTATTACTCTCCAATTCAATTCGATTAAAGCTTCAAAACTATCAATCAGGTGTTCGCTGAATTTGCTATTAAAAGAAAAACCTCCAACTTTAAAAAGCCATTTAATACTCAGTAAGAATTCCAGCCAAAGGTAAAAAGTTTTCTGACTTCATCAATAGAAAGAGTTAAGCATTACAGCCAGATTTGTAACTAAGAATATATTTGAACATAACGAACCTCTGATATAAAGTCAAAAGACTCTGAACGAGAATGAAGTAACTTTAACAATAACTAAGAACAAAAATTATTTACTGTCATATATAGAAATGCAAAAGATCGAAAAAAGTAGAGAGATGATTCAGAGATCCTATTATAATTAAATCAACAAAAAGACAATCAAAGTAAGTTTTTTGCATATATAAGGCAGATCAAGTTAAGTTGCTTTTTATGGGAAGTATTTGCTTAGACTCGAAAATTTAAATAATGATCATTTAAAAGCGCAGCCTTTTTTTCTAATTTTCTTAACTTAATTTATTCTTCCTTAGTAATGAAATGGAAGATAAATTTAAAAACAAGAAATCATTATATGAAATAAAATAAAGTGGTCTTAAGTTAAGAATAATTTAGAATATAAAAGAAAATATATAAAAACAAAGGAAGAATTATATTTAGTAAAACGAAAATGACTCAGAAATAAATAAAATCTGTAAAATCAAATAAACAGGTGACTGGAAAGTAAGAAGGATAATTTTATTAAGTTGATGCAATCAAAAAAATATAGACAAGTATAGAAAAAACTTAGCGTGAGAAATAATCCAGCAGAATAATAGTCACCTTCAGTTGTGAGGAAAGATTATTATAGGTAATTTAGAGAAAAAAATGAAGTGATAAGAAGCTGAATTATGCTTTCAGTAATTGAATTATAAGAAGATTAAAAAGAAGTTAAAGTAATATTGAGTAAATGATGCTATTTTTAATTTAAAATAATAGTAAAATTATTTGTCAATCTTTTAAGCAAAAATAGTTCAAGAATGAATAAGAAAAAAATAAAATAAAAACTAAATATTCTTTGATATATATTCAAGAATATCCTCTTAATAAATTAAGCATTCTAAAATTATTTTTATCATTATTTAAAGTTATTTTATAAACATTTAATAAAATAAATGCTAGTTTGAAGTTTAAATTTGTTATAAAAATAAAAAATTTATTTAATTAAAATAAATTTTAGAATAAAAGGATTTTAGGGGATAAAATATATTAAAATAAAAATATAATTATAGCAAGTTGTTTAAAAGATTTTAACGTTTAAAATTAAATTTTTGATTTGTGTTAGTGTCTTGAAAAGAGTAAATTGAGAGCAATTTTTCTGTTTTTTTAAATTTTAATTTTGATAGAAATTTTTTTGGTTTTTAAAACATTTTTTTGTAAGAAATTTTGTTATTCTGATATTTTTTTAAGGATTACTTTTTGAAGCAAATTATTAATTGCTTTCTATATAGATATTTTGTAAGATACTAATATATGTCATATTTGAAGATGATAATTTATTTTGTTTTTTTATCTTAAAGATATTTAAGAGTGTTGTATGATTGAAATTGTTTATTAGTTTTTAACTTTAAAATAATTCTATTAAAATGATTTTATAAAGCAAAATCATTAAAAATATCGATTTTTAGGTCTTTTTGACAAAAATTTTTTTTTCCTTCATAAATTTATAATTTTTTCAGCTAATGAAAATATCAGTTTTTCGTTTCTTAGCTTTATACATATCATTAAATTTATTAAATTTCTCTTTTTAATAAAAAACAGGGAAATAGAGAACAGCAAAGGATCAAAAATTAGTAAAGAAAGGCTAGAATACTAACAAGACTAGAAGAAAGCAAAAATCACTTGAATTTTCTTCATTTAATAGAGGCAAAAGACTGTAAGGTAACTAGGTAAGCATCTCTTTAATCAAATAAGTAAATAAATTCGTATATGAGTAATGTGACAAAATGAAGACAACTCTTTTCAAACAGGATGAGATCATTTGCAATCTTTTGGAGAGAATAAGAGTACTAATAACAGATATTGAACAGCTGCAATTAGAAACTACATACTTATTGAAACTCTTTCCATCATTTAATAAGCATTGCTCTGGTTAAATGACTTAAAAGACAAGAAGACTATAGGACCTAAAAGAAATAACAAGATTTTTTTATAAATAACAACAATTTCTACAAAAAAGATTTGATGTAGAATAAACCTTAAATTTTTAGCATTAAAAGTAAGTAAATTTTTATAATTATTAGCTCTTTTTAGTTTAAATTTAATTTAGTGCTTAACTAATGAAGTAATAATGAAATTATTTTTTATTTAAACTTGAGAGATAAAATAGATTGCTCTAGCTCCTTCTGCAATTTAATCAAGTAAATATTTTTAGACTAGTATTTCCAATCTAAACTCTATATAAATAGTTTTATATTTTATTACTATTATTTTTCATAAAGTATTACCTTGAAATATGACTTTAAAGGATATGAAATAGAAAAAAATAACGCTGACTCTTTAAAATTTCCATATTATATGATCCATAAATAAGGAAGTTAATAATCTTTATTTGATTACAACTAAATCCAATAGGTGTTAATTATAAAAATTTTAGAAATGGAAACAATAAAAAAGAAAAACATAATCGGGCAATTATATGAAAAGGGACAATTTGAAAATTATGTAAAAGTAGAAAATGATGGATAGCTAATAATATAGCAACTTATGAAATTTATAAGTAATCTATAAAAAGAAGGTAAAAATATTAAAATAGGAAACAAAAATCGTAAGAAAAAAGTTATAACACTGAAGAAAGATTAATCATGCAAGGGATCGAAGTTAAACATCTTGGAGAAAAAAGAATAAAATTTTAAACCTAAGAAATTAGCGTGGAAGTAGAAAAAGAAGGACAAGCAGAGGTAACTAATATTAGAAAAATTGTCAAGAGAAGTTATCTTTGCTAATCAAGATTCCATAAATTTAAGAGATGCAAGATATACAAGGACAATACAAGAGAAACAGTGAAGAAATCTTAAGGGAATTGGTAAATCTATATATAAGCAAGGATGGAAGAATTTGCAAGAGGAGAATATTTAAGCGAGCTCCAGAACTCCAAAAAACTAGATGTTTTGAACATTTCTATTGAACCACAATGAACTAACTCTGGTTGACCGTTTTGAAAGGTTTAAATTCCTGATATATAAATTTTTAATTTAGTAATATATCAATAATAAAGAAATTTGATAATATAACATAATTTATTATTGTGGTGTCACCTTGATTTGGTTTTATTTTTTATTATTCTCTTTTATTTTTATTAAAATATAACAGATCCATATTTTATACCCTGATCATTTGCAATACAAGCATACTATCACTTTCCGATAGAAAATCTCTTATGTTAATGGTTGCTATTTATCTATTGGGTCACTAGCAATTATATTTTTTCTGACTTAGAGTTTTCTAGATCTTTAAATCTCCTTTATGTACTATTATGTCTATGTTTTCTTCCTTAAATTTGCAGCAGAAACTGCTTTAGAAATATTCCTATCGTAATATTGAGTTTTCAGTTATTCAATACTTAAGTTCGCTGTTAAATTTCAATAATAACCTTTGTTTAAATTTTGATTCTCCGTTTAAAGAAGGTAATTATCATTGGCTACATCCTATTAATAGTTATAAAGTTTTGATGGAGAGATCTGTTATTTCTTAAATGTCATTTTTTTGCAATAAGATATTTAATTTTATTTCAGATTTGAGGTCTCATCATTAGAGCCCTTAGTATCTTAGATAATATCTTATTTTTTAAAAGATTTTTTGTATAATCTTTTTGTATCTTTGACGGTACTATTTAGGTGTTAAGCTAGTTTTATACCTATAGGTTTTCTTTACTTTCAAAAAAAGTTACGATTTATGTTAACATTGAATTAAAACTTCGAAGTAATGAAGTAATTTCAGTGGAACGCATAGAAATTAGTTTTCTGTGGTTATCTACAGACATTTAGTAATATTCTTATCAAATTCAGTATAAAATGCATATATTTGTCCTATAGTAATTCCAATCTTTCTATTAGAGGTTTTTATAGACATATCTGTACTTAACTTATGATTTTGCAGCTTGATTATAATAAATATAAGAAGAGTGACTGGACAAAAACTAATGAGATATAAATATTTTCCTTTTTATATACTTTACCCTTTTTAACTGGTATAATACTCATATTAGACGCTATAGAAATAATATAAATTAGCTTACTAATGTATATCTTATTTAAATATAGTTAATAAGAAATAAAGCCTTAGCAATAAAACTCTATTATGGACTTAATTAAACTGGTTGTTTATAAATAGTTAAAGCTACTTATTTTCTGCAACTTTAAAACTATATTAAAAATAAAAAAATAAGAAAGTCATTTTCTTGGATTACCTTAATCAATAAAATTGTTTCAAAATATTCGTGAAGAAAAATAAAAATAAGCAGTCACAATGTTAATAAGCAATTCTTTAACTCCTTTAAATATCTAACACTATTAAAGTAAATATTCATTAAAAGGCTTTTTAAATCTTAATATTTAATATTGCTCTTTGTGGAAATAGAGGAAGGGAAAAAATTAAATTTTTCTAGTTTATTCATAGCATTTATATGCTTTATATGCTAATTAAAATCTATTTGGTTATATACAAATGAAGTATAAAATAAAAAAGTAAAAAGTATTCATTCTTATTAATCAAATCAATTAAAACTATTATAGACCAAGTACCACCTTATTGGCGCACAGCTCTTTCGATATTAATATTAAGAAAAAATGTTCTCATGTTTCTTGTTAAAATTCTAGAAGTACAATGAGTTATGTCAGCTTCTCCAAAAAGGGAATCTACTTATTAAAGAATATCCTCGAATCTTGAATCAAATGCTCCAGTCTTCTTGAATAAGGTCAAAATAAGAATTAGTTATTGAGTCATTAATTAGAAAGCCCGTCAGTCTAACTTTCATACTGCTAGAGAGAAACCTCGGAGCAAGCTAGGCTTGTCTCGACTGAGCTTATCCACCCCTTCTCCGTGGGGATATCTAGTGGGAGATTACTCGCAAATGCAGTATAATACACCTGATTACCTACTAGTTCTCTGACCGTAGCCGACATCCGTTTTATATATATAATAAATAACTATAATATTCATAATAAAAACCAAGATAAATTATCTTTGCTTATTAGCCTTACAATATACATTAGTCTTTAGAAGTTATTAAGGAATAATTTGACTGAAAAACTTAGTAATTTAGAAGAAAAAAATAGATATTTTTTATCGATTGAAATAGAAAAATATAAAAAGAAGCCTTAATAGAGACTTTATTTATAAATTAAAAAATTAAAAAAGTAAATGCTTTAAAACTAATAAAGAATAGGCTAGTAACATATAGTCATAGGAATATTTTAAAATGTAAATATTTATTTCAAGCAGAAAATCATTTCCGAAGAAATCGTCCAATTTATCAAAGCACATTTTATCATTCCTCCTTAAGCTTATCCTTTTTATATAAAACCAATCTAAATTATTACTATTTTTATCTCTCATAACAATCACCTAATATCCATTTTTTTCTCACTCTTACTAAAAGCCAATCACAATAAACTTTGATATTAAGTAAAAATTAATAAAGAAAAGATGTCGAGAAAAGTCTTAGATTGTAAAAATAAGGTTTAAGAGTGTTTAAGTTAATTTTATAATAAAAGCAGAATTATTCTTACTTTTGATATACAGAATCTTATTAATTTTAGAGGTAGATTTTCATGCTTTTCCGAATTTCTATATGTCTATTATTTTTTTATTATAGTAAAACTTATAATTTTTGCGTTATTTTTTTACTTCTCATTTTAAGGTTAATTTATTTAAAGAAGTTCTTAATAATCCTAATTATCTTAAGTTCAGATTATTTTGAGCTCATTTTTATTATTTCTGTTGCATTTTTTTCTTTATTTTGGTTCTTTTTCCATTTACATTCTTCTAAGCTTTTGAATTGCTCGATTATTTTCTAAGTTTTAGATAATTGAGTAGTTATTTTAGTGAAATTAAATGGAATTTTTTAATTGATAAATGCTAGATATCTTTAAAAATATTTAATAAAGTTTTATTATAGTTAACAGATTGTTATTGTAGAGACTCAAAATCTATGCTTTAGAAGTTTAAGAGCTTCTATTTAAGTTCATATCTTTTGATGGTGACATCTTTGTGTTGAATTGAAGAAAAGTTGCTTAGAGTTCACTTTTGCTATTTTTTATATTCGTCAATATTTTTTTCCATGAAGAAATTGAAGTAAAAAATTCATATCACAATAGTGATATCTAAAATACCTTTTAAATTAAGCGAAATTGAATTAGTAAATTATCACCTCTGTTCAGTACAAAAATGCTAGATAGAAATTTGAATAAATAATGGAAATATCAATAACTTAAATTAAATCTAATTGAAGGATCGAAAAAGTGATAGTACTCAAATTGAGAAAATAAAGATAGAAATATAAAAATGAAGTGAAAAATCAATATTTTTGCGATTTTCAGAAGCATATAAGTAAAATAATAAGAAAGATTTTTATATTAAAAAAGCTATAAATAGGATAATAAAAATATTAAGTTTTAACAAATACTGAAAATTTTAAGGATAAAATGAGAAGTTGAGCAATAAAAAATTAGAATATATAAGATAAAAAATAATAAATTAGTCAAAGAGGATGAAATTTGCAAGAGAAACTAAACCAAGAAGTGAATGAAGTATCTTAGATAATAAAAACTCTTGAGATTGGTGGATAATGAGTTTAAAAGTCTATGAGAACTCAAAATTTTAAATTTTTTAATTGTAATATTTTAATTTAAATTCTTATTATTAAGCTTATATATTATTTTAATACGTATTATCATTATATTTTTAATATATTTTTGTTGGTTATACATTTCTGTTAACTATTTTTTAGTTCTTTTAAAATTTCTGAATAAATTAATCTCTTTTAAGAAAAATTTATTAAGAAATTAAAAAAAATTAAATTAATATATTATATGCTTTTAACTTTTAATATAGATAATTAAGTTCTAATTTTCTTTTGCTGTAATTTTTTATATCAACTCAGTCTTTTTCCCTGATTCCATTATTGATTCTCTATTTTACCATTTTTAGATTAGCTAGTCCTTTACATTATCTTTAGTCTTCTTCTCATAAGCCTTCATATATACTTCCATCAAATCATTAAACAAACCATATCCATGACTTTTATCTTTTAACCACTTCCCTTCATATTTATTTCCATTTGCATAATAATGTTTTCCTTTACCTTATCTTTAATCTTCAAATCATTAACCTTTATATTTATCTAAACTCGAAAATTTTAATTTGAGAATATTAAAGAAGAGTAATTGATAAAGGAATACAAAGAGGAGAAAGAGAAAGCATTTCTTCTAATCTTATTAGATATATTAAGAGGATTTTGTAATTAAGAAGAAAAGAGAAGGTATTTGCTTAAAGTAAAATAAAGTAGTTTCAAATTTAAAAGATTATCTATTTACATTTTTCTAATTCTATCGGAGCAGCAAATTGTGAAGCTGTTGATTCTTTATTCATCTTTCGTATATTCGTGGAATAAAATATTTGTAATTTTAGTAATTTTAATATGCAGTGCTGAGAATACAAAGTATGAAGCTAGGAGATAATCAAACACGAATTTATTTTCAAAAGGATTGACATCCATAAGAAGAAGGGAAATAACTACGAAAAGCTAAATATTTCTGTCATAACGTTTATTCAACTGACTAGAATTCTTATAGAAGAATATATCAGCATACATTTGAGATTTTCCTAGCTCATTTAAACTAACTAAAGTTTGAGCGTTTATTATGAGTTTGAGAATAATAGAAGCTCATATTTCATAAAGATTAGCTTTTCAGTCTGTTCTAGAAACAATTTTTAATTTAATCTTTCTTCACGACTCCTTCTTTATTTACATTCCTACTTAGAGCTAGTAGAAGGTCATAATTTTTTAGTGCTCCATTGGGCGCGATCTCTTAAGTTTTTTAATCGAAAGGAAAAGAAAAAATTAGAGATTAAACATTGAATAAAAAAGGGTTCTTTGGTAAAGCTAACGTGGACAAACATATAAAATAATATTTTAATACATTTAACTTGAGAAGAAGTAAGTCGCTCACAATGATAATGAAGTCAATTGAAAGAGGTTGCAGGGCCTCTAAGAGGATAAACTATTATCTAACTTAAGTTAAGGGTAGATATTTACAATATCATTGAGAAATAAAAAATCGTTAAAAACAACTAGTAGCGGTTAGATGAAAAAATCTTTTAAGCTAAAAATCACTTATCATTTAAAATAAAATAAATGAAATAAATCAAAATGAGAAAAAAAAAAACATAAAACATTGAATTGAAATTTATAAAGTATTATATATACAGAAAGAAAGTAGTATATCAAAAATAATAACTTTAAATAATTTTCAAAAAATAATTTATAAACTATAAAGAAAAAAAACGATAAAATTAAAAAATGGTTTAATAAACAAAAAAATTTAATTTAAATAAAACAATCTTATCTTATAAAATTTATTAATAAATAAAACTAAAAGTATAATAAATATATCGAAAATAGTAAAAAAAATTAAAAGAATTAGAAAATGCATTTGAACTCTTGATGACAAAAAAAATTGGAAAATATGTTTTTTTTATTGTTAGTATTTTAAATCATAAAAAAACGGAATTAATTTTATAAAATATGAGATAAAAGTTCAATAAAAATTTTATCGTTTCATATCTTACTTCCCAATATTCTTAAAAAGATACAAGAATAAAGTAGAATGAATAAAACTTGAAACTAGAATCTAAAAATTTCATTAAAAGCCTAAAATAACGAACAAGAGACATTGAAAAAAGAAAAAAAAATTAATAAAAAAAACTATATATGTAAAATAAAAACGTATAATCATAAGTAAAAATATCAAGAAAAGTTATTAAAAAAAACTTTAAAAATAAAAAAAACCTAATAAAAAATGATTAATCCAAAGTGTAAAAAAATTGAAAAAAATTCATAAAGACTTACAATAAAGACAAATATTGAAAAAAATCTAAATAAAAATTATACAATTTAAAAGATAAACTAGAACAAACAAATAAAAAATTAATAAAAAAATAAAAAATTAATAAATCTTCTCATAAAAAATATTTTTATTAATAAAAAAAAACAAAACACTTAGATTATTTTTTAATTCTTATCAACATTTACAAATCTCGTAAAAAATTTACTTTGTTAATATTTTGAGAGATAAAATAAATTTTTATGAAAGTTAGCTTTGTTTACTTTTCATTTACTTTTATTAAAACTTTACTTTAAGATTATTAAGCAATAATGATGAAAAAAAAATGTAAATAAAAAAAAGTACTTTACTTTTTTATCAGCTAGAAATATTGTTTTTGACTAGAATTTTAGTAAATATTAATATTAGTCATATGATTACAAAATCAAATCTTATAAAAAATTTAAAGAATTTAATTATATTTTAAATAATTTTTTAATTTTTTTAATGTAAAAATTATTATTTAATTTTTAGTTCGTCAAGAGTTATATTAAATAAAAGTTTTGAGCGAAAATTAAGTTTTTCAAAATTCAATGCAAATTAGAACTTTATATGCATATAAATTAAAACAGCTTCTTTATTGCAGAATAGGTAATAAAATTTATTACCTAAATTTTATCTTTTCCCTTTAATATCCTTCTTAATTAAGTTTTCCGAAAATTTTGGTTTAAAGATATATTCTATAAATAGGAGACTAAGAAAATAATATATCTCATTTTCCGTTTTTTCTTTATAGAAATCTTCTAATTTATTTTTCTTGATTATTCTAACTTATAAATTTCATATTTATTTTCTTAAAAACCCCATTTAATTGTTTTTTTTTCTTAAAAAAATTCTAAATCACACTTAAAAATCAAATTTTTATATTTTAAATTTTTTATTTAATATATTTTATAATATAAACTTTTAAAAAACTATTAATTTCTCATTTATTCTAATAATAACTTTTGCCAAATTTAAAATGCAATATTTTTGAGTTTACTTTTTCTCTTTTTCTCTTTTTCTCTTTTTCTCTTTTTCTCTTTTTCTCTTTTTCTCTTTTTCTCTTTTTCTCTTTTTCTCTTTTTCTCTTTTTCTCTTTTTCTCTTTTTCTCTTTTTCTCTTTTTCTCTTTTTCTCTTTTTCTCTTTTCTCTTTTTCTCTTTTTCTCTTTTTCTCTTTTTCTCTTTTTCTCTTTTTCTCTTTTTCTCTTTTCTCTTTTTCTCTTTTTCTCTTTTTCCTCTTTTTCTCTTTTCTCTTTTCTCTTTTTCTCTTTCTCTTTTTTTATGTTTTTATGCATTGTTTAGTATAAAATAGTTAGCTTTTTTATAAAATTATAAAAATACTTAACTGTCAATTATTCTTTTTCATTTATTTTCTATACCATGTCTATAATTTTTAGATATCTAAACCTTCTAATTTCAAATTTATTTCCATAAACTTGTAAATTTCCCACTGCCTTAAAAAACTTTAGCCTGTTAATTATTATTCACTTATTTACTATTAAATATTACTACAGAGTATACTAAATTATATACTCCTTCAAGTTATTTGATTACTATTTCTTTATCTTTCACATTTTTTTATTTGTAAGCAATTCCTAGTTTTATTTGCTTTGGTTCACTTAAAAGATAAAAGAACAATCAGAACTAGTTATTATTTAGTTTAAATACATTTTAATTTATAAAAGGAAAGAAAATAAAAGAATTATGATTAATGATTTTTAAATAAATAAGTATAAGAAAAAAATTAAAAATAATAATGGAAAGGTAAAAACAAAAAAATAATGTAAAGGGTAAATAAAGACTTAATTATTTTAATATGAAGATACTGAAAATAACTTCATATTTTGAATTTTTTATGCTTTATTTTTCTTTGCATAGAATGATAATTAATTTTAATTTTAGATAATGCTCTATCATTTTTTCGCTTTTATTAAAGTTTTCTATTGCAGTATTTTCTATTTTTAATAAAAGATAATGTAAAATTGGACTAATGAGAGACACTTCAGTACTTCTTTGTTTTTTTTTATAAAGATGGATTTTTTATAATTTAGTTTATATTCCTGGTTTAAATAATTTATTATCTGTTTCCTTAAACGACTGTAAAAAGATTTATCTAATCAAAAATGTATAGAAATTTAATTATTTATTTAACAAAAATATATAATTGAATGAAATTTTTGTATTATTTATTTTATATTATTTTGGTAGTAATAAATTTTTAATAGAATTAATCCTTTTCTAAGTGTTTAAGGAAATGTTTTAATTAATTTTAATTATCTTTAGTAATTTTACTCTGCTTAGAATAGTACAACTATAAAGCTTTTAAATGGTTACTCCTATTATTTAATGAGTGTTTTTATGCAAATCTTAATCCTTCAATTAAATATACATTGAAGATTAAAAGTTATCTTCATAGATTAAATTTAGATTTCTATGATAAAAAACATTTTTTTTTCTACTTTTTGTTTACAATCTCTTTAGATTTTTTAATCCAGTAAGATGAGAATGCATTTTATTTAATCCGCTTTTAGAAAGATGAAACTTAAGAACTAAAATTATACAGATTGGATATTTGCTGTTCGTGAATTTGATTTTCTTAGAAAGATTAAGTATTTTTTTTGATTTTTGATGAGAGAGTTCAAGTTAAAAAACTGTAGGTTTTTATATAAACTTAGAGCATTTTTGTCTTAGTTAATTTCTTTCACTTGTGAAAGCTAAAAAAACTCTAAACTATTATAGATTCCTCAGTACAGTTATAAATGATACTGGTAATTAAAAAGATCCTTAAGGCATTGTTATAGCAAAAAAGAAGTCTTTGATAGTAGCAAGCTAATGAGTGAAGGAAAAGTAATCCATTTACTTAGTTAAAGATGTAAAAATATGGCTTGACAACTATAAACTTATTTTAGAATTTATAAAACAAGCCTAAGCATGCTAAAAGTATTCCTCAAGCCAACACTATTCAATTATATAGTTGATGAAGTTTCAATTAGATAATTATAGATATCTAACTTGCTAGGAATAAGAAAATTCTCTAATAAAGTTTGAATTATTCCAAGATTAAGATTAAAAGGAAAAAGGACAAGTTGTTGATTCTATTATTAGAACAAAATCTATAAAGATTGAGAATCATATTTATAACATATGAGAGTCAAATCACTACATCTAGACAAGCTAGACTATAATTAAAATTTATGTACGAGAGTATCACTTAGAAAGATCTGCAAGATATTCCTAGATATAATAGTCAAACTATAAAGTTTTTGATTGAACAATTTTACAAGTAAAACTGAATAATATTAAGGATGAAAAAAGAATAATATTCGAATATCAAGAATAGAGAAACAAGAAAAATTAAATAAAGCTTTACAAAACAAAAATAATGAAAAATAGAAAAAAATAGAAATTAAAGATTCGAGTACTTGGAGTATGTCAGAAAATAAATAAATGTTAAAGCAATTTAACATTAGATATAAAAAATTAAAAGCAAATTAAGAGTTTAGAAATAATAAATAATCTAATATAGATAGAAAATAGAATTAAATAAATTTGAGGAAAGAGAATCCCTCCAAAAGAAACTTTTTAAAAGCTATGTATCATTTAAAATTAAATATCCTACAAATTAAACAAATAACACGGAATTATTTTTTAAATATAAATAGATAAAGTTCTGAACAAAACTATTAAGAAAATCTTAGATAATCTAATGAACAGATTATAAAACTTTTGAGATAAGTTAAAAATTTATGAAAGAAAGGGCAATTAATATTTATAGTTAAAGTGAAATAAACAAAATTTTTATAAAGCATAGCTAAAATTAAAAACCTATAGAACATATAACAAATATAAATTCACATAATAAGCAAATGCAAGAAATCAAAATTTAAAAGTAATAAAGGCAGGATTTTATCAAGAAAACATTTCTTAAATGAAAAATGAAATACTTGGTAAGATTATTAAGGATATATCAAAATTTAACCTTTTGAAGTGAATGTTATTAGCAATCATTTAGCGTTATTAAGTTAGAAATAGAAATTATTTAAGCTATATTAGAGTCTATAAAAAAAATTTGAAGCGCTTAGTAAAAAAATTATGAAAAAGACTTTTTGAAGTAATGATGATTACATTTTTAGGAAATAAGAAGATTATAAAAATGCCATAAACTTATCTAAATTTAATCTTACCTAAGATTAGACAGTAGAGATAATTAAATAGCCAAAACGAATTTTACAGTCGATTAGCAATTAAACTATAATCAGATCAACTATGGAAATCCAGAAATTATAAATTTTTTAAAAATAGGATTAGAATCTTATCACTTAGAGTTTAGTCAAGCAATATAATAATTTAAGAGTAATTCGAATTTCATAATCTAAAGATTCAAGTTAGTTGATAAAGGAATTTTTATAAAAATTGATAAATTAAGTTAATAATAATTTAGAGATTTCATTTCAAAGGATTTAGATATGACTAAAATGAAATAAAATAGCACAAAGTTTAATATAAAGTTTAAAAGGAATAATAATATTACTTAGTAAACTAAAATGATTAAACAAGAACTGAAAATAAGAAGCTAAAATATTAGTTATAAAGATTTAAGAATTAAAAAAGAAGAATCATAGAGATATTGTAAAATTCTGATTTATAGTAAAAATATTTTTAAAATAACAATTAATTCTTATAAAATGAAATAAGTAAAGAGGATTTTATAAGATACATATTAGAGAAATAATTAAAGAGAAAACTAAATAAGTTATAAAGGCAAAAAAAAATAAAAATTAAAGTTAAAGAAAGTAAAACGGACAGATAAAAGAAATTAAATAAACTATCACAAATTAGAGAAAATAAAACAACTAATATAAAGTAGGGAATTTTGCAATTAAATTAAAAAAATAATAAAAAATAATAATAAAAAATAAATAGAAATTGATTGGTACATAAATGCAAGCTAAGTAGAAAATAGTTTAGAGTTTATATTAAATGAAAGAAATAAAATGTAATTAAAATATTGCCAATAAAAAAAATAAAGATATATTTAATAAAGAATATAATAAAAGTATTACTTTCTTCTTATAAATTAACTTAATAAAAAATTTATAGTTTTAAATAAAAGAAAATATTTTTAAAATTTAAATAAATAATTAAAAAAAAATAAACTTATAAATTTGGATAATAGTGAATATAGATAGGTTATAATAAGAAACAAAAATGAATATTATATCAAAAATTATATACATTTATATGAAAAAGTGTAAAAGTTGCTTTATAAATCTCATAAAAAATTACATAATAGTTCCTAATTAAAATTATAATAGGAAAGGTAAAAAAAATAATTTAAAGGTTAAATAAAGACTTAATTATTTTAATATGAAGATACTGAAAATCATATTTTAATTTTTTATGCTTTATTTTTCTTTGCTTAGAATTGCAAATTCTTCTTAAAACTTTTTGGATAAATGTTCTATCATTTTTATCGCTTTTACTAATGTTCTCTATTACAGTATCATCTATTTTTAAGAGAGAATGTAAAATTGACTAATGAGAGACACTTTAGTGTATCTTTATTCCTTTTATTTATAAAAAATATATTGATTATAATTTAATTTTTATCCCTATTTTAACTAATTTATATCTGTTTCCTTAAACGACTGTAAAAATGATTTTTCTTATTTTATTAAAAATTTATAGAAATGTAATTATTTATTTAACAAAAATATATAATTGAATGAAATTTTTGTATTATTTATTTTATATTATTTTGGTAGTAATAAATTTTAATAGAATTAATCCTTTTCTAAGTGCTTAAGGAAATGTTTTAATTAATTTTAATTATCTTTAGTAAATTTTACTCTGCTTAGAATAGTACAAACTATAAAAGCTTTTAAATGGTTACTCTATTATTTAATGAGTGTTTTATGCAAATCTTAATCCTTCAATTAAATATACATTGAAGATTAAAAGTTATCTTCATAGATTAAATTTAGATTTCTATGATAAAAAAACATTTTTTCTACTTTTTGTTTACAATTGTCGGTTTTTTTAATCCAGTAAGATGATTTTGCATTTTATTAGATTCGCTTTTAGACAGATGAAATTTAAGGAATTAAAATGGGTAAAGATTGGATATTTACTGCTTATGAGCTTTGACTTTCTTTAGAAAGATAAGTATTTTGTTTGATTTTTGATGAGAGAGTTCAAGTTAAAAACTGTAGGTTTTTATATAAACTTAGAGCATTTTTGTCTTAGTTAGTTTCTTTCATTTGTAAAAGCTGAAAAGCCTCTAAACTATTATAGATTCCTCAGTACAGTTATAAATGGTACTGGCAATGAAAAAGATCCTTAAGGCATTGTTATATAAAAAGAAGTCTTTGATAGAAAGCAAGCTAATGAGTGAAGATTCTTTAATCTGTTTACTTAGTTAAAGATGTAAAAATATGGCTTGACAACTATAAACTTTATTTTAGAAGTTATAAAAAGAAGTCTAAGCATACCAAAAGTAATCCTTAAACCAACACAAATCAAATATACAACCAAAGAATAAATTTTAAATTAGATAATTTATAGATTCTTAGGTTTGCTAGAGCAAGATAACTCCATATCAAAATCTAGAATTATTCAAGAATAAGATTAAAAGGAAAAAAATCCAAGTTACTGATTCTTTTATTAGAGCAAAAACTTTAAAGAATTGGAAATAAAATTCTATAACTTATCAAAGGCAAAAAGGTAAACAACTACATTTAGATAAGAAGCAAAACTTAATTAAAAGCATTAGTTTATATTTACGTATAAGAGTATTACTTAGAAAGACCTAAAAGATTACTTCTAGATATAATAATAAAACTATAAAGTTTTTGATTGAATGATTTGAGGCAGAACAAAAAGGTTGAATATTAAGAAAAGATAATTAAGAAGAATTAAATAAAACTTTACAAAGCAAAAACTAATTAAATAGAAAAATTACAAATGAAAGATCCGAGCACTCAAAACACCTAATCTAATAAATTAAAAGCAGATTTACTTTATATGTGAAAATATGAATACCAAACTAAGAGTAAATATATAATAGAAATAGAATTAAGTAAATTTGATGAAAGGGAATTGTTCCAACAGAGAAATTTCTTTAGATTATTTAAAATTAAATAGTCTACAAGATATACACATAAAAATGAATTATTATTAAAATATAAACAGGTAAAATCCTGAAGTAAGCTTATATAATTTAATGAACAAATTAGAAAATTATTTAGATATATTAAAAATTTATGAAAGAAACGTAATATTTATAGGTAAAGTGAAATCGGATAAACTTTTTTAAGACATATTTAGAAACCTGTAGAACATCTAACAAATATAAATTAACAAAAAGGAAAATGTAAGTAAATTAAATCTTAAAAACAATGAAGGAAGAATTTTTAGAAGAAAACTTTTTATAAGTAAAAATGAAAGATAAAAGAATACTAACCACTAAAGTATAGATAAGAAAACAACTAGAAAAAGAAGGATTTCTGCAAATAAATAAAATTAACCAGTTTAAAAGAGTAAAAAATAATTAATTATAAGGTAAAAAGGATTCGATATCTAAAATCAAGCTAAGGTGAAATGTTTTAGAGTCTATATTAAATAAAAGAAAAAAGTTTAATAAAGGTCCTATCATTTTAAAAATTATAAAACATATTTATAAGAGTATAAATAAAAAAAAGTAGCTTATAATCTTGGATAAAAATGAATATCGATTATATATAATAAAAAACATAAATTGCATATAATAACAAAAATTATATAGTACATAATCTATTTGAAAGAGTGTAAAATTGAATATATCTAAAAAAAATCACATATAGTTCATAAATAAATAACGCTTTAAATTGTTGCTATGAAAAAGATATTAAATAAAGTAATTGAAGACAAAAATTATTACTTATTAAAATAAATAAACATAACAAATCATAAATATCTAACCAATTTATAAAATTTATTAAGGTTAAAAGTATAAAACATCATTTTATATACATAAGAGTGTAAATAATAAAACCAAACTTAAATAGTAAATCTAAACGAAAAAGTAGAAAATAATAAAATAAATGGTAATTAAAAACTATTGATAAAATATATAATTATAAAAAACATTATAAAGAAATAAAAAAGTAAATAATAAAAATATAAGTAAAATTTAAAAATTATAAAGTAAAAAAATTTATTAAAATAGTAAAATAAAATAATGCTTAAAAAAGTAAAAATATAAATAATTTAAAATTTATGAAATACAAAAGTAAATTCCGAAAGTAAAAAATAAAAATATTAATAATTTCAAAAATTTAATACTTTGTGATTGAATGTCAATATATAGAAATATAAAGGATAATAATATTGTTAATTTATTAAATACTAGAGTTAAGAAAAAACTAGAATCCAAATAAAATGGATTTTTATGATAAAGAGCAAAATATTTAATTTAATTAAATAATTTAGAATAAAAACTTGGCTTCAAAAAAAATATTTAGATAAAAGCTTGGCTAATTAACTCATAATAAAAAAGAGAAGCATGATTTAATTAAATATTTAAAAGGTTAAAAATAGTAAAATAAGAAGAATAACTTAAAGTAAAAAAAAATTTATTATAGAAATAGAAAATAGATATCCTTTAAAATTTGTATCAATACTAAAAAATTATACAATTGCTATCAAATCTTAATCCATATTAAATGAACGTTTAAATAAACTTAGCAAAAATATAAATAATAAGTATAGCATTATTAAAAATAAAAATTAAAGTAATATAGTTATTGTACATAAAGGATAATTTTAATAAAAGGATTATAAAAATTAAAGATAATTAAGGAATCAGAGTAATTAAAAATTTAGACAAAATTAATATAATAAAAATATGTATTTAGTATCAAAGAAAAAATTGTATAGTTTAGCATTATAGTAATTATGAAAAATTTTAATAGATAATAAAGCTTGAAAATTTAAATTAAAGAGGCAATAAAAACTATTTAATGACAAAATATTAGTATTAAACGTAAATCTTATAAAAGAAAAATGTTATCTATAAAAATATTTTAGTTAATAAACTGAAATGATAGAAGATAAAAAACTAATTAAAATTAATTAAATCTAAAAAAATTAGAAACATAAAGTTAAATATCAATTAATCTTATCTTAAGGAAAAAGACATTCATTGTTGCAAAGTTATTTTAATCAGAAAATAAAAAACCATGAAAGAAAATCTCAAAATATTGAAAATTTATTAAAAAAAATTTAAAATATTTTAATCAAAAATACAAAAGTGTACGATTAAAGAATTAAAAATGGATAAAAATATAAATGAAATAAATAATGATTTAAATTAAAAAAAAAATTTCTGATATAAATATTAAAAATAATTTCCCACTTGAGAAATAAAATTTGAATATGATCAATGTGCTATATAAGGGATAAAAAAAGTAAAATATAATTATAAAAAATATTTAGATTTAAATATGAAATTATCATATAATGCTTAATAAATTTAGAAAAGAAAATATTTTACAAAAGTTAAAATTTTTATTTAAAATAATAGTATTTAACTTTTCGAGCTTGTAATTTTTAAATTTTGTAGTAAGATTTTTTTAATATTTTTAATATTCTGCTTCTTTTATCTTAAATTAGTTTCTTGATTGATTATGCACAAAATTTATTCATCTTATATTTTTTAATAATTTTTAATGAGGTAAAATATAAATTTCTTAATAATAAAAATTTTATTTAAAAATATTTAAACTTTATCTCAAAAAATATTCTAGTTATCAATTTTAGTTATTTTAACCTAATACTAAAACAACTAAAATATTTTATTAATATTTAAATTATATATTTTTTTAATTGGTAAAATTTTTCTAGTAGATTAATTACAAAAAGTAAAAATTGTTTTGTCTTGTAGTGAAGAAATTTAACTAACTTGGAGTTATATTAAAATTATAAATCATAATCTAAAATCTATGTGGTTTCTTGTCAGCTATATAGATCATATTTCCTTTTCCTTATCTTAGATCTTCTACTCATTATCCTTCATATTTGTTTCCATTTTTATACGTAAATGCTTAATATACATTCTTCTTATCTTTCACTCTCTCTTTGATACAACACTTCTTCATTTTACTATTTTCTAGCGTATTCTAAATTAAAGTATTTTCTTCTTTAAGTTTCTTCTTATTTATATCACTAAATATATTCTCTTCTCTCTTACTGTGCTTCTATCTTCTTTATACCATTAAATATGGTTTTCTCGTCTTCAGTTTTTATATTAATTTTACAACTAAGTATATTCTTCTCTTCTTCAGTTTCAATATATTTGATACACTAAATATATTCTTCTATTTTTCATTTTCTTTCTCTTTTAGAAAATTAATTATATATTTCTCTTC
>CAMPDV010005791.1:0-24626 GCA_946699065.1 Loxodes magnus | reverse complement strand
AACTCTGAATCACTGGATATAGCCACAGATCATACATATCTAGTGTGACCACTCATGGTCTTACAGGTACCTGTCTTGACGTCCCATAGTCTCACCGTTTTATCATAACTTCCCGATACGATGAACTCTGAATCACTGGATATAGCCACAGATCATACAGAATTAGTGTGACCACTCATGGTCTTACAGGTACCTGTCTTGACGTCCCATAGTCTCACCGTTTTATCATAACTTCCCGATACGATGAACTCTGAATCACTGGATATAGCCACAGATCATACAGAATTAGTGTGACCACTCATGGTCTTACAGGTACCTGTCCTTGACGTCCCATAGTCTCACCGTTTTATCATAACTTCCCGATACGATGAACTCTGAATCACTGGATATAGCACAGATCATACAGAATTAGTGTGACCACTCATGGTCTTACAGGTACCTGTCTTGACGTCCCATAGTCTCACCGTTTTATCATAACTTCCCGATACGATGAACTCTGAATCACTGGATATAGCCACAGATCATACAGAATTAGTGTGGACCACTCATGGTCTTACAGGTACCTGTCTTGACGTCCCATAGTCTCACCGTTTTATCATAACTTCCCGATACGATGAACTCTGAATCACTGGATATAGCCACAGATCATACAGAATTAGTGTGACCACTCATGGTCTTACAGGTACCTGTCTTGACGTCCCATAGTCTCACCGTTCTAATCTGCACTTCCCGATACGATGAACTCTGAATCACTGGATATAGCCACAGATCATACAGAATTAGTGTGACCACTCATGGTCTTACAGGTACCTGTCTTGACGTCCCATAGTCTCACCGTTTTATCATAACTTCCCGATACGATGAACTCTGAATCACTTGATATAGCCACAGATCATACAGAATTAGTGTGACCACTCATGGTCTTACAGGTACCTGTCTTGACGTCCCATAGTCCTCACCGTCTTAATCTGAACTTCCCGATACGATGAACTCTGAATCACTGGATATAGCCACAGATCATACAGAATTAGTGTGACCACTCATGGTCTTACAGGTACCTGTCCTTGACGTCCCATAGTCTCACCGTTTTATCATAACTTCCCGATACGATGAACTCTGAATCACTGGATATAGCCACAGATCATACAGAATTAGTGTGACCACTCATGGTCTTACAGGTACCTGTCTTGACGTCCCATAGTCTCACCGTTTTATCATAACTTCCCGATACGATGAACTCTGAATCACTGGATATAGCCACAGATCATACAGAATTAGTGTGACCACTCATGGTCTTACAGGTACCTGTCTTGACGTCCCATAGTCTCACCGTTTTATCATAACTTCCCGATACGATGAACTCTGAATCACTGGATATAGCCACAGATCATACAGAATTAGTGTGACCACTCATGGTCTTACAGGTACCTGTCTTGACGTCCCATAGTCTCACCGTTTTATCATAACTTCCCGATACGATGAACTCTGAATCACTGGATATAGCCACAGATCATACAGAATTAGTGTGACCACTCATGGTCTTACAGGTACCTGTCTTGACGTCCCATAGTCTCACCGTCTAATCTGAACTTCCCGATACGATGAACTCTGAATCACTGGATATAGCCACAGATCATACAGAATTAGTGTGACCACTCATGGTCTTACAGGTACCTGTCTTGACGTCCCATAGTCTCACCGTTTTATCATAACTTCCCGATACGATGAACTCTGAATCACTGGATATAGCCACAGATCATACAGAATTAGTGTGACCACTCATGGTCTTACAGGTACCTGTCTTGACGTCCCATAGTCTCACCGTCTAATCTGCACTTCCCGATACGATGAACTCTGAATCACTGGATATAGCCACAGATCATACAGAATTAGTGTGACCACTCATGGTCTTACAGGTACCTGTCTTGACGTCCCATAGTCTCACCGTCTAATCTGCACTTCCCGATACGATGAACTCTGAATCACTGGATATAGCCACAGATCATACAGAATTAGTGTGACCACTCATGGTCTTACAGGTACCTGTCTTGACGTCCCATAGTCTCACCGTTTTATCATAACTTCCCGATACGATGAACTCTGAATCACTGGATATAGCCACAGATCATACAGAATTAGTGTGACCACTCATGGTCTTACAGGTACCTGTCTTGACGTCCCATAGTCTCACCGTTTTATCATAACTTCCCGATACGATGAACTCTGAATCACTGGATATAGCCACAGATCATACAGAATTAGTGTGACCACTCATGGTCTTACAGGTACCTGTCTTGACGTCCCATAGTCTCACCGTTTTATCATAACTTCCCGATACGATGAACTCTGAATCACTGGATATAGCCACAGATCATACAGAATTAGTGTGACCACTCATGGTCTTACAGGTACCTGTCTTGACGTCCCATAGTCTCACCGTTTTATCATAACTTCCCGATACGATGAACTCTGAATCACTGGATATAGCCACAGATCATACAGAATTAGTGTGACCACTCATGGTCTTACAGGTACCTGTCTTGACGTCCCATAGTCTCACCGTTTTATCATAACTTCCCGATACGATGAACTCTGAATCACTGGATATAGCCACAGATCTTACATATCTAGTGTGACCACTCATGGTCTTACAGGTACCTGTCTTGACGTCCCATAGTCTCACCGTTTTATCATAACTTCCCGATACGATGAACTCTGAATCACTGGATATAGCCACAGATCATACAGAATTAGTGTGACCACTCATGGTCTTACAGGTACCTGTCTTGACGTCCCATAGTCTCACCGTTTTATCATAACTTCCCGATACGATGAACTCTGAATCACTGGATATAGCCACAGATCATACAGAATTAGTGTGACCACTCATGGTCTTACAGGTACCTGTCTTGACGTCCCATAGTCTCACCGTTTTATCATAACTTCCCGATACGATGAAATCTGAATCACTGGATATAGCCACAGATCTTACATATCTAGTGTGACCACTCATGGTCTTACAGGTACCTGTCTTGACGTCCCATAGTCTCACCGTTTTATCATAACTTCCCGATACGATGAACTCTGAATCACTGGATATAGCCACAGATCATACAGAATTAGTGTGACCACTCATGGTCTTACAGGTACCTGTCTTGACGTCCCATAGTCTCACCGTCTAATCTGCACTTCCCGATACGATGAAATCTGAATCACTGGATATAGCCACAGATCATACAGAATTAGTGTGACCACTCATGGTCTTACAGGTACCTGTCTTGACGTCCCATAGTCTCACCGTTTTATCATAACTTCCCGATACGATGAACTCTGAATCACTGGATATAGCCACAGATCATACAGAATTAGTGTGACCACTCATGGTCTTACAGGTACCTGTCTTGACGTCCATAGTCTCACCGTCTAATCTGCACTTCCCGATACGATGAACTCTGAATCACTGGATATAGCCACAGATCATACAGAATTAGTGTGACCACTCATGGTCTTACAGGTACCTGTCTTGACGTCCCATAGTCTCACCGTTTTATCATAACTTCCCGATACGATGAACTCTGAATCACTGGATATAGCCACAGATCATACAGAATTAGTGTGACCACTCATGGTCTTACAGGTACCTGTCTTGACGTCCCATAGTCTCACCGTCTAATCTGCACTTCCCGATACGATGAACTCTGAATCACTGGAATAAGCCACAGATCATACAGAATTAGTGTGACCACTCATGGTCTTACAGGTACCTGTCTTGACGTCCCATAGTCTCACCGTCTAATCTGCACTTCCCGATACGATGAACTCTGAATCACTGGATATAGCCACAGATCTTACATATCTAGTGTGACCACTCATGGTCTTACAGGTACCTGTCTTGACGTCCCATAGTCTCACCGTTTTATCATAACTTCCCGATACGATGAACTCTGAATCACTGGATATAGCCACAGATCATACAGAATTAGTGTGACCACTCATGGTCTTACAGGTACCTGTCTTGACGTCCCATAGTCTCACCGTTTTATCATAACTTCCCGATACGATGAACTCTGAATCACTGGATATAGCCACAGATCATACAGAATTAGTGTGACCACTCATGGTCTTACAGGTACCTGTCTTGACGTCCCATAGTCTCACCGTTTTATCATAACTTCCCGATACGATGAACTCTGAATCACTGGATATAGCCACAGATCATACAGAATTAGTGTGACCACTCATGGTCTTACAGGTACCTGTCTTGACGTCCCATAGTCTCACCGTTTTATCATAACTTCCCGATACGATGAACTCTGAATCACTGGATATAGCCACAGATCATACAGAATTAGTGTGACCACTCATGGTCTTACAGGTACCTGTCTTGACGTCCCATAGTCTCACCGTTTTATCATAACTTCCCGATACGATGAACTCTGAATCACTGGATATAGCCACAGATCTTACATATCTAGTGTGACCACTCATGGTCTTACAGGTACCTGTCTTGACGTCCCATAGTCTCACCGTTTTATCATAACTTCCCGATACGATGAACTCTGAATCACTGGATATAGCCACAGATCATACAGAATTAGTGTGACCACTCATGGTCTTACAGGTACCTGTCTTGACGTCCCATAGTCTCACCGTTTTATCATAACTTCCCGATACGATGAACTCTGAATCACTGGATATAGCCACAGATCATACAGAATTAGTGTGACCACTCATGGTCTTACAGGTACCTGTCTTGACGTCCCATAGTCTCACCGTTTTATCATAACTTCCCGATACGATGAAATCTGAATCACTGGATATAGCCACAGATCTTACATATCTAGTGTGACCACTCATGGTCTTACAGGTACCTGTCTTGACGTCCCATAGTCTCACCGTCTAATCTGCACTTCCCGATACGATGAAATCTGAATCACTGGATATAGCCACAGATCATACAGAATTAGTGTGACCACTCATGGTCTTACAGGTACCTGTCTTGACGTCCCATAGTCTCACCGTCTAATCTGCACTTCCCGATACGATGAAATCTGAATCACTGGATATAGCCACAGATCATACAGAATTAGTGTGACCACTCATGGTCTTACAGGTACCTGTCTTGACGTCCCATAGTCTCACCGTTTTATCATAACTTCCCGATACGATGAACTCTGAATCACTGGATATAGCCACAGATCATACAGAATTAGTGTGACCACTCATGGTCTTACAGGTACCTGTCTTGACGTCCCATAGTCTCACCGTCTAATCTGCACTTCCCGATACGATGAACTCTGAATCACTGGATATAGCCACAGATCATACAGAATTAGTGTGACCACTCATGGTCTTACAGGTACCTGTCTTGACGTCCCCATAGTCTCACCGTTTTATCATAACTTCCCGATACGATGAACTCTGAATCACTGGATATAGCCACAGATCATACAGAATTAGTGTGACCACTCATGGTCTTACAGGTACCTGTCTTGACGTCCCATAGTCTCACCGTCTAATCTGCACTTCCCGATACGATGAACTCTGAATCACTGGATATAGCCACAGATCATACAGAATTAGTGTGACCACTCATGGTCTTACAGGTACCTGTCTTGACGTCCCATAGTCTCACCGTTTTATCATAACTTCCCGATACGATGAACTCTGAATCACTGGATATAGCCACAGATCATACAGAATTAGTGTGACCACTCATGGTCTTACAGGTACCTGTCTTGACGTCCCATAGTCTCACCGTTTTATCATAACTTCCCGATACGATGAACTCTGAATCACTGGATATAGCCACAGATCATACAGAATTAGTGTGACCACTCATGGTCTTACAGGTACCTGTCTTGACGTCCCATAGTCTCACCGTTTTATCATAACTTCCCGATACGATGAACTCTGAATCACTGGATATAGCCACAGATCTTACATATCTAGTGTGACCACTCATGGTCTTACAGGTACCTGTCTTGACGTCCCATAGTCTCACCGTCTAATCTGCACTTCCCGATACGATGAACTCTGAATCACTGGATATAGCCACAGATCATACAGAATTAGTGTGACCACTCATGGTCTTACAGGTACCTGTCTTGACGTCCCATAGTCTCACCGTTTTATCATAACTTCCCGATACGATGAACTCTGAATCACTGGATATAGCCACAGATCATACAGAATTAGTGTGACCACTCATGGTCTTACAGGTACCTGTCTTGACGTCCCATAGTCTCACCGTCTAATCTGCACTTCCCGATACGATGAACTCTGAATCACTGGATATAGCCACAGATCATACAGAATTAGTGTGACCACTCATGGTCTTACAGGTACCTGTCTTGACGTCCCATAGTCTCACCGTCTAATCTGCACTTCCCGATACGATGAACTCTGAATCACTGGATATAGCCACAGATCATACAGAATTAGTGTGACCACTCATGGTCTTACAGGTACCTGTCTTGACGTCCCATAGTCTCACCGTTTTATCATAACTTCCCGATACGATGAACTCTGAATCACTGGATATAGCCACAGATCATACAGAATTAGTGTGACCACTCATGGTCTTACAGGTACCTGTCTTGACGTCCCATAGTCTCACCGTTTTATCATAACTTCCCGATACGATGAACTCTGAATCACTTGATATAGCCACAGATCATACAGAATTAGTGTGACCACTCATGGTCTTACAGGTACCTGTCTTGACGTCCCATAGTCTCACCGTCTAATCTGAACTTCCCGATACGATGAACTCTGAATCACTGGATATAGCCACAGATCATACAGAATTAGTGTGACCACTCATGGTCTTACAGGTACCTGTCTTGACGTCCCATAGTCTCACCGTTTTATCATAACTTCCCGATACGATGAACTCTGAATCACTGGATATAGCCACAGATCATACAGAATTAGTGTGACCACTCATGGTCTTACAGGTACCTGTCTTGACGTCCCATAGTCTCACCGTTTTATCATAACTTCCCGATACGATGAACTCTGAATCACTGGATATAGCCACATATCATACAGAATTAGTGTGACCACTCATGGTCTTACAGGTACCTGTCTTGACGTCCCATAGTCTCACCGTTTTATCATAACTTCCCGATACGATGAACTCTGAATCACTGGATATAGCCACAGATCATACAGAATTAGTGTGACCACTCATGGTCTTACAGGTACCTGTCTTGACGTCCCATAGTCTCACCGTTTTATCATAACTTCCCGATACGATGAACTCTGAATCACTTGATATAGCCACAGATCATACAGAATTAGTGTGACCACTCATGGTCTTTACAGGTACCTGTCTTGACGTCCCATAGTCTCACCGTTTTATCATAACTTACCGATACGATGAACTCTGAATCACTGGATATAGCCACAGATCATACAGAATTAGTGTGACCACTCATGGTCTTACAGGTACCTGTCTTGACGTCCCATAGTCTCACCGTTTTATCATAACTTCCCGATACGATGAACTCTGAATCACTGGATATAGCCACAGATCATACAGAATTAGTGTGACCACTCATGGTCTTACAGGTACCTGTCTTGACGTCCCATAGTCTCACCGTTTTATCATAACTTCCCGATACGATGAACTCTGAATCACTGGATATAGCCACAGATCTTACAGAATTAGTGTGACCACTCATGGTCTTACAGGTACCTGTCTTGACGTCCCATAGTCTCACCGTTTTATCATAACTTCCCGATACGATGAACTCTGAATCACTGGATATAGCCACAGATCATACAGAATTAGTGTGACCACTCATGGTCTTACAGGTACCTGTCTTGACGTCCCATAGTCTCACCGTCTAATCTGCACTTCCCGATACGATGAACTCTGAATCACTGGATATAGCCACAGATCATACAGAATTAGTGTGACCACTCATGGTCTTACAGGTACCTGTCTTGACGTCCCATAGTCTCACCGTCTAATCTGAACTTCCCGATACGATGAACTCTGAATCACTGGATATAGCCACAGATCTTACATATCTAGTGTGACCACTCATGGTCTTACAGGTACCTGTCTTGACGTCCCATAGTCTCACCGTTTTATCATAACTTCCCGATACGATGAACTCTGAATCACTGGATATAGCCACAGATCATACAGAATTAGTGTGACCACTCATGGTCTTACAGGTACCTGTCTTGACGTCCCATAGTCTCACCGTTTTATCATAACTTCCCGATACGATGAACTCTGAATCACTGGATATAGCCACAGATCATACAGAATTAGTGTGACCACTCATGGTCTTACAGGTACCTGTCTTGACGTCCCATAGTCTCACCGTCTAATCTGCACTTCCCGATACGATGAACTCTGAATCACTGGATATAGCCACAGATCTTACATATCTAGTGTGACCACTCATGGTCTTACAGGTACCTGTCTTGACGTCCCATAGTCTCACCGTCTAATCTGCACTTCCCGATACGATGAACTCTGAATCACTGGATATAGCCACAGATCATACAGAATTAGTGTGACCACTCATGGTCTTACAGGTACCTGTCTTGACGTCCCATAGTCTCACCGTCTAATCTGCACTTCCCGATACGATGAACTCTGAATCACTGGATATAGCCACAGATCTTACATATCTAGTGTGACCACTCATGGTCTTACAGGTACCTGTCTTGACGTCCCATAGTCTCACCGTTTTATCATAACTTCCCGATACGATGAACTCTGAATCACTGGATATAGCCACAGATCATACAGAATTAGTGTGACCACTCATGGTCTTACAGGTACCTGTCTTGACGTCCCATAGTCTCACCGTTTTATCATAACTTCCCGATACGATGAACTCTGAATCACTGGATATAGCCACAGATCATACAGAATTAGTGTGACCACTCATGGTCTTACAGGTACCTGTCTTGACGTCCCATAGTCTCACCGTTTTTATCATAACTTCCCGATACGATGAACTCTGAATCACTGGATATAGCCACAGATCATACAGAATTAGTGTGACCACTCATGGTCTTACAGGTACCTGTCTTGACGTCCCATAGTCTCACCGTTTTATCATAACTTCCCGATACGATGAACTCTGAATCACTGGATATAGCCACAGATCATACAGAATTAGTGTGACCACTCATGGTCTTACAGGTACCTGTCTTGACGTCCCATAGTCTCACCGTCTAATCTGCACTTCCCGATACGATGAAATCTGAATCACTGGATATAGCCACAGATCATACAGAATTAGTGTGACCACTCATGGTCTTACAGGTACCTGTCTTGACGTCCCATAGTCTCACCGTTTTATCATAACTTCCCGATACGATGAACTCTGAATCACTGGATATAGCCACAGATCATACAGAATTAGTGTGACCACTCATGGTCTTACAGGTACCTGTCTTGACGTCCCATAGTCTCACCGTATTATCATAACTTCCCGATACGATGAAATCTGAATCACTGGATATAGCCACAGATCTTACATATCTAGTGTGACCACTCATGGTCTTACAGGTACCTGTCTTGACGTCCCATAGTCTCACCGTCTAATCTGCACTTCCCGATACGATGAACTCTGAATCACTGGATATAGCCACAGATCATACAGAATTAGTGTGACCACTCATGGTCTTACAGGTACCTGTCTTGACGTCCCATAGTCTCACCGTTTTATCATAACTTCCCGATACGATGAACTCTGAATCACTGGATATAGCCACAGATCATACAGAATTAGTGTGACCACTCATGGTCTTACAGGTACCTGTCTTGACGTCCCATAGTCTCACCGTCTAATCTGCACTTCCCGATACGATGAACTCTGAATCACTGGATATAGCCACAGATCATACAGAATTAGTGTGACCACTCATGGTCTTACAGGTACCTGTCTTGACGTCCCATAGTCTCACCGTCTAATCTGCACTTCCCGATACGATGAACTCTGAATCACTGGATATAGCCACAGATCATACAGAATTAGTGTGACCACTCATGGTCTTACAGGTACCTGTCTTGACGTCCCATAGTCTCACCGTTTTATCATAACTTCCCGATACGATGAACTCTGAATCACTGGATATAGCCACAGATCTTACATATCTAGTGTGACCACTCATGGTCTTACAGGTACCTGTCTTGACGTCCCATAGTCTCACCGTCTAATCTGCACTTCCCGATACGATGAACTCTGAATCACTGGATATAGCCACAGATCATACAGAATTAGTGTGACCACTCATGGTCTTACAGGTACCTGTCTTGACGTCCCATAGTCTCACCGTCTAATCTGCACTTCCCGATACGATGAACTCTGAATCACTGGATATAGCCACAGATCATACAGAATTAGTGTGACCACTCATGGTCTTACAGGTACCTGTCTTGACGTCCCATAGTCTCACCGTCTAATCTGCACTTCCCGATACGATGAACTCTGAATCACTGGATATAGCCACAGATCTTACATATCTAGTGTGACCACTCATGGTCTTACAGGTACCTGTCTTGACGTCCCATAGTCTCACCGTTTTATCATAACTTCCCGATACGATGAACTCTGAATCACTGGATATAGCCACAGATCATACAGAATTAGTGTGACCACTCATGGTCTTACAGGTACCTGTCTTGACGTCCCATAGTCTCACCGTTTTATCATAACTTCCCGATACGATGAACTCTGAATCACTGGATATAGCCACAGATCATACAGAATTAGTGTGACCACTCATGGTCTTACAGGTACCTGTCTTGACGTCCCATAGTCTCACCGTCTAATCTGCACTTCCCGATACGATGAAATCTGAATCACTGGATATAGCCACAGATCATACAGAATTAGTGTGACCACTCATGGTCTTACAGGTACCTGTCTTGACGTCCCATAGTCTCACCGTTTATCATAACTTCCCGATACGATGAACTCTGAATCACTGGATATAGCCACAGATCATACAGAATTAGTGTGACCACTCATGGTCTTACAGGTACCTGTCTTGACGTCCCATAGTCTCACCGTTTTTATCATAACTTCCCGATACGATGAACTCTGAATCACTGGATATAGCCACAGATCATACAGAATTAGTGTGACCACTCATGGTCTTACAGGTACCTGTCTTGACGTCCCATAGTCTCAGCGTCTAATCTGAACTTCCCGATACGATGAACTCTGAATCACTGGATATAGCCACAGATCATACAGAATTAGTGTGACCACTCATGGTCTTACAGGTACCTGTCTTGACGTCCCATAGTCTCACCGTTTTATCATAACTTCCCGATACGATGAATCTGAATCACTGGATATAGCACAGATCATACAGAATTAGTGTGACCACTCATGGTCTTACAGGTACCTGTCTTGACGTCCCATAGTCTCACCGTTTTATCATAACTTCCCGATACGATGAACTCTGAATCACTGGATATAGCCACAGATCATACAGAATTAGTGTGACCACTCATGGTCTTACAGGTACCTGTCTTGACGTCCCATAGTCTCACCGTCTAATCTGCACTTCCCGATACGATGAAATCTGAATCACTGGATATAGCCACAGATCTTACATATCTAGTGTGACCACTCATGGTCTTACAGGTACCTGTCTTGACGTCCCATAGTCTCACCGTCTAATCTGCACTTCCCGATACGATGAACTCTGAATCACTGGATATAGCCACAGATCATACAGAATTAGTGTGACCACTCATGGTCTTACAGGTACCTGTCTTGACGTCCCATAGTCTCACCGTTTTATCATAACTTCCCGATACGATGAACTCTGAATCACTGGATATAGCCACAGATCATACAGAATTAGTGTGACCACTCATGGTCTTACAGGTACCTGTCTTGACGTCCCATAGTCTCACCGTCTAATCTGCACTTCCCGATACGATGAAATCTGAATCACTGGATATAGCCACAGATCTTACATATCTAGTGTGACCACTCATGGTCTTACAGGTACCTGTCTTGACGTCCCATAGTCTCACCGTTTTATCTGCACTTCCCGATACGATGAACTCTGAATCACTGGATATAGCCACAGATCATACAGAATTAGTGTGACCACTCATGGTCTTACAGGTACCTGTCTTGACGTCCCATAGTCTCACCGTTTTATCTGCACTTCCCGATACGATGAACTCTGAATCACTGGATATAGCCACAGATCATACAGAATTAGTGTGACCACTCATGGTCTTACAGGTACCTGTCTTGACGTCCCATAGTCTCACCGTCTAATCTGCACTTCCCGATACGATGAACTCTGAATCACTGGATATAGCCACAGATCATACAGAATTAGTGTGACCACTCATGGTCTTACAGGTACCTGTCTTGACGTCCCATAGTCTCACCGTCTAGTCTGCACTTCCCGATACGATGAACTCTGAATCACTGGATATAGCCACAGATCATACAGAATTAGTGTGACCACTCATGGTCTTACAGGTACCTGTCTTGACGTCCCATAGTCTCACCGTCTAATCTGCACTTCCCGATACGATGAACTCTGAATCACTGGATATAGCCACAGATCATACAGAATTAGTGTGACCACTCATGGTCTTACAGGTACCTGTCTTGACGTCCATAGTCTCACCGTTTTATCATAACTTCCCGATACGATGAACTCTGAATCACTGGATATAGCCACAGATCATACAGAATTAGTGTGACCACTCATGGTCTTACAGGTACCTGTCTTGACGTCCCATAGTCTCACCGTTTTATCATAACTTCCCGATACGATGAACTCTGAATCACTGGATATAGCCACAGATCATACAGAATTAGTGTGACCACTCATGGTCTTACAGGTACCTGTCTTGACGTCCCATAGTCTCACCGTTTTATCATAACTTCCCGATACGATGAAATCTGAATCACTGGATATAGCCACAGATCATACAGAATTAGTGTGACCACTCATGGTCTTACAGGTACCTGTCTTGACGTCCCATAGTCTCACCGTTTTATCATAACTTCCCGATACGATGAACTCTGAATCACTGGATATAGCCACAGATCATACAGAATTAGTGTGACCACTCATGGTCTTACAGGTACCTGTCTTGACGTCCCATAGTCTCACCGTATTATCATAACTTCCCGATACGATGAAATCTGAATCACTGGATATAGCCACAGATCTTACATATCTAGTGTGACCACTCATGGTCTTACAGGTACCTGTCTTGACGTCCCATAGTCTCACCGTCTAATCTGCACTTCCCGATACGATGAACTCTGAATCACTGGATATAGCCACAGATCATACAGAATTAGTGTGACCACTCATGGTCTTACAGGTACCTGTCTTGACGTCCCATAGTCTCACCGTTTTATCATAACTTCCCGATACGATGAACTCTGAATCACTGGATATAGCCACAGATCATACAGAATTAGTGTGACCACTCATGGTCTTACAGGTACCTGTCTTGACGTCCCATAGTCTCACCGTCTAATCTGCACTTCCCGATACGATGAACTCTGAATCACTGGATATAGCCACAGATCATACAGAATTAGTGTGACCACTCATGGTCTTACAGGTACCTGTCTTGACGTCCCATAGTCTCACCGTCTAATCTGCACTTCCCGATACGATGAACTCTGAATCACTGGATATAGCCACAGATCATACAGAATTAGTGTGACCACTCATGGTCTTACAGGTACCTGTCTTGACGTCCCATAGTCTCACCGTTTTATCATAACTTCCCGATACGATGAACTCTGAATCACTGGATATAGCCACAGATCTTACATATCTAGTGTGACCACTCATGGTCTTACAGGTACCTGTCTTGACGTCCCATAGTCTCACCGTCTAATCTGCACTTCCCGATACGATGAACTCTGAATCACTGGATATAGCCACAGATCATACAGAATTAGTGTGACCACTCATGGTCTTACAGGTACCTGTCTTGACGTCCCATAGTCTCACCGTCTAATCTGCACTTCCCGATACGATGAACTCTGAATCACTGGATATAGCCACAGATCATACAGAATTAGTGTGACCACTCATGGTCTTACAGGTACCTGTCTTGACGTCCCATAGTCTCACCGTCTAATCTGCACTTCCCGATACGATGAACTCTGAATCACTGGATATAGCCACAGATCTTACATATCTAGTGTGACCACTCATGGTCTTACAGGTACCTGTCTTGACGTCCCATAGTCTCACCGTTTTATCATAACTTCCCGATACGATGAACTCTGAATCACTGGATATAGCCACAGATCATACAGAATTAGTGTGACCACTCATGGTCTTACAGGTACCTGTCTTGACGTCCCATAGTCTCACCGTTTTATCATAACTTCCCGATACGATGAACTCTGAATCACTGGATATAGCCACAGATCATACAGAATTAGTGTGACCACTCATGGTCTTACAGGTACCTGTCTTGACGTCCCATAGTCTCAGCGTCTAATCTGAACTTCCCGATACGATGAACTCTGAATCACTTGATATAGCCACAGATCATACAGAATTAGTGTGACCACTCATGGTCTTACAGGTACCTGTCTTGACGTCCCATAGTCTCACCGTCTAATCTGCACTTCCCGATACGATGAACTCTGAATCACTGGATATAGCACAGATCATACAGAATTAGTGTGACCACTCATGGTCTTACAGGTACCTGTCTTGACGTCCCATAGTCTCACCGTCTAATCTGCACTTCCCGATACGATGAAATCTGAATCACTGGATATAGCCACAGATCATACAGAATTAGTGTGACCACTCATGGTCTTACAGGTACCTGTCTTGACGTCCCATAGTCTCACCGTTTTATCATAACTTCCCGATACGATGAACTCTGAATCACTGGATATAGCCACAGATCATACAGAATTAGTGTGACCACTCATGGTCTTACAGGTACCTGTCTTGACGTCCCATAGTCTCACCGTTTTATCATAACTTCCCGATACGATGAACTCTGAATCACTGGATATAGCCACAGATCATACAGAATTAGTGTGACCACTCATGGTCTTACAGGTACCTGTCTTGACGTCCCATAGTCTCAGCGTCTAATCTGAACTTCCCGATACGATGAACTCTGAATCACTGGATATAGCCACAGATCATACAGAATTAGTGTGACCACTCATGGTCTTACAGGTACCTGTCTTGACGTCCCATAGTCTCACCGTTTTATCATAACTTCCCGATACGATGAACTCTGAATCACTGGATATAGCCACAGATCATACAGAATTAGTGTGACCACTCATGGTCTTACAGGTACCTGTCTTGACGTCCCATAGTCTCACCGTCTAATCTGCACTTCCCGATACGATGAACTCTGAATCACTGGATATAGCCACAGATCATACAGAATTAGTGTGACCACTCATGGTCTTACAGGTACCTGTCTTGACGTCCCATAGTCTCACCGTTTATCATAACTTCCCGATACGATGAACTCTGAATCACTGGATATAGCCACAGATCATACAGAATTAGTGTGACCACTCATGGTCTTACAGGTACCTGTCTTGACGTCCCATAGTCTCACCGTTTTATCATAACTTCCCGATACGATGAAATCTGAATCACTGGATATAGCCACAGATCATACAGAATTAGTGTGACCACTCATGGTCTTACAGGTACCTGTCTTGACGTCCCATAGTCTCACCGTTTTATCATAACTTCCCGATACGATGAACTCTGAATCACTGGATATAGCCACAGATCATACAGAATTAGTGTGACCACTCATGGTCTTACAGGTACCTGTCTTGACGTCCCATAGTCTCACCGTTTTATCATAACTTCCGATACGATGAACTCTGAATCACTGGATATAGCCACAGATCATACAGAATTAGTGTGACCACTCATGGTCTTACAGGTACCTGTCTTGACGTCCCATAGTCTCACCGATAAATCATAACTTCCCGATACGATGAACTCTGAATCACTGGATATAGCCACAGATCATACAGAATTAGTGTGACCACTCATGGTCTTACAGGTACCTGTCTTGACGTCCCATAGTCTCACCGTTTTATCATAACTTCCCGATACGATGAACTCTGAATCACTGGATATAGCCACAGATCATACAGAATTAGTGTGACCACTCATGGTCTTACAGGTACCTGTCTTGACGTCCCATAGTCTCACCGTTTTATCATAACTTCCCGATACGATGAACTCTGAATCACTGGATATAGCACAGATCATACAGAATTAGTGTGACCACTCATGGTCTTACAGGTACCTGTCTTGACGTCCCATAGTCTCACCGTTTTATCATAACTTCCCGATACGATGAACTCTGAATCACTGGATATAGCCACAGATCATACAGAATTAGTGTGACCACTCATGGTCTTACAGGTACCTGTCTTGACGTCCCATAGTCTCACCGTTTTATCATAACTTCCCGATACGATGAACTCTGAATCACTGGATATAGCCACAGATCATACAGAATTAGTGTGACCACTCATGGTCTTACAGGTACCTGTCTTGACGTCCCATAGTCTCACCGTTTTATCATAACTTCCCGATACGATGAACTCTGAATCACTGGATATAGCCACAGATCTTACATATCTAGTGTGACCACTCATGGTCTTACAGGTACCTGTCTTGACGTCCCATAGTCTCACCGTTTTATCATAACTTCCCGATACGATGAAATCTGAATCACTGGATATAGCACAGATCATACAGAATTAGTGTGACCACTCATGGTCTTACAGGTACCTGTCTTGACGTCCCATAGTCTCACCGTTTTATCATAACTTCCCGATACGATGAACTCTGAATCACTGGATATAGCCACAGATCATACAGAATTAGTGTGACCACTCATGGTCTTACAGGTACCTGTCTTGACGTCCCATAGTCTCACCGTTTTATCATAACTTCCCGATACGATGAACTCTGAATCACTGGATATAGCCACAGATCATACAGAATTAGTGTGACCACTCATGGTCTTACAGGTACCTGTCTTGACGTCCCATAGTCTCACCGTTTTATCATAACTTCCCGATACGATGAACTCTGAATCACTGGATATAGCCACAGATCTTACAGAATTAGTGTGACCACTCATGGTCTTACAGGTACCTGTCTTGACGTCCCATAGTCTCACCGTCTAATCTGAACTTCCCGATACGATGAACTCTGAATCACTGGATATAGCCACAGATCATACAGAATTAGTGTGACCACTCATGGTCTTACAGGTACCTGTCTTGACGTCCCATAGTCTCACCGTTTTATCATAACTTCCCGATACGATGAACTCTGAATCACTGGATATAGCCACAGATCATACAGAATTAGTGTGACCACTCATGGTCTTACAGGTACCTGTCTTGACGTCCCATAGTCTCACCGTTTTATCATAACTTCCCGATACGATGAACTCTGAATCACTGGATATAGCCACAGATCATACAGAATTAGTGTGACCACTCATGGTCTTACAGGTACCTGTCTTGACGTCCCATAGTCTCACCGTCTAATCTGCACTTCCCGATACGATGAACTCTGAATCACTGGATATAGCCACAGATCATACAGAATTAGTGTGACCACTCATGGTCTTACAGGTACCTGTCTTGACGTCCCATAGTCTCACCGTTTTATCATAACTTCCCGATACGATGAACTCTGAATCACTGGATATAGCCACAGATCATACAGAATTAGTGTGACCACTCATGGTCTTACAGGTACCTGTCTTGACGTCCCATAGTCTCACCGTTTTATCATAACTTCCCGATACGATGAACTCTGAATCACTGGATATAGCCACAGATCATACAGAATTAGTGTGACCACTCATGGTCTTACAGGTACCTGTCTTGACGTCCCATAGTCTCACCGTTTTATCATAACTTCCCGATACGATGAACTCTGAATCACTGGATATAGCCACAGATCATACAGAATTAGTGTGACCACTCATGGTCTTACAGGTACCTGTCTTGACGTCCCATAGTCTCACCGTTTTATCATAACTTCCCGATACGATGAACTCTGAATCACTGGATATAGCCACAGATCATACAGAATTAGTGTGACCACTCATGGTCTTACAGGTACCTGTCTTGACGTCCCATAGTCTCACCGTCTAATCTGCACTTCCCGATACGATGAACTCTGAATCACTGGATATAGCCACAGATCATACAGAATTAGTGTGACCACTCATGGTCTTACAGGTACCTGTCTTGACGTCCCATAGTCTCACCGTCTAATCTGCACTTCCGATACGATGAACTCTGAATCACTGGATATAGCCACAGATCATACAGAATTAGTGTGACCACTCATGGTCTTACAGGTACCTGTCTTGACGTCCCATAGTCTCACCGTCTAATCTGCACTTCCCGATACGATGAACTCTGAATCACTGGATATAGCCACAGATCTTACATATCTAGTGTGACCACTCATGGTCTTACAGGTACCTGTCTTGACGTCCCATAGTCTCACCGTTTTATCATAACTTCCCGATACGATGAACTCTGAATCACTGGATATAGCCACAGATCATACAGAATTAGTGTGACCACTCATGGTCTTACAGGTACCTGTCTTGACGTCCCATAGTCTCACCGTTTTATCATAACTTCCCGATACGATGAACTCTGAATCACTGGATATAGCCACAGATCATACAGAATTAGTGTGACCACTCATGGTCTTACAGGTACCTGTCTTGACGTCCCATAGTCTCACCGTCTAATCTGCACTTCCCGATACGATGAACTCTGAATCACTGGATATAGCCACAGATCATACAGAATTAGTGTGACCACTCATGGTCTTACAGGTACCTGTCTTGACGTCCCATAGTCTCACCGTTTTATCATAACTTCCCGATACGATGAACTCTGAATCACTGGATATAGCCACAGATCATACAGAATTAGTGTGACCACTCATGGTCTTACAGGTACCTTTCTTGACGTCCCATAGTCTCACCGTCTAATCTGCACTTCCCGATACGATGAACTCTGAATCACTGGATATAGCCACAGATCATACAGAATTAGTGTGACCACTCATGGTCTTACAGGTACCTGTCTTGACGTCCATAGTCTCACCGTTTTATCATAACTTCCCGATACGATGAACTCTGAATCACTGGATATAGCCACAGATCATACAGAATTAGTGTGACCACTCATGGTCTTACAGGTACCTGTCTTGACGTCCCATAGTCTCACCGTATTATCAGAACTTCCCGATACGATGAACTCTGAATCACTGGATATAGCCACAGATCATACAGAATTAGTGTGACCACTCATGGTCTTACAGGTACCTGTCTTGACGTCCCATAGTCTCACCGTTTTATCATAACTTCCCGATACGATGAACTCTGAATCACTGGATATAGCCACAGATCATACAGAATTAGTGTGACCACTCATGGTCTTACAGGTACCTGTCTTGACGTCCCATAGTCTCACCGTTTTATCATAACTTCCCGATACGATGAACTCTGAATCACTGGATATAGCCACAGATCATACAGAATTAGTGTGACCACTCATGGTCTTACAGGTACCTGTCTTGACGTCCCATAGTCTCACCGTTTTATCTCCACTTACCGATACGATGAACTCTGAATCACTGGATATAGCCACAGATCATACAGAATTAGTGTGACCACTCATGGTCTTACAGGTACCTGTCTTGACGTCCCATAGTCTCACCGTTTTATCATAACTTCCCGATACGATGAACTCTGAATCACTGGATATAGCCACAGATCATACAGAATTAGTGTGACCACTCATGGTCTTACAGGTACCTGTCTTGACGTCCCATAGTCTCACCGTTTTATCATAACTTCCCGATACGATGAACTCTGAATCACTGGATATAGCCACAGATCATACAGAATTAGTGTGACCACTCATGGTCTTACAGGTACCTGTCTTGACGTCCCATAGTCTCACCGTCTAATCTGCACTTCCCGATACGATGAACTCTGAATCACTGGATATAGCCACAGATCATACAGAATTAGTGTGACCACTCATGGTCTTACAGGTACCTGTCTTGACGTCCCATAGTCTCACCGTTTTATCATAACTTCCCGATACGATGAACTCTGAATCACTGGATATAGCCACAGATCATACAGAATTAGTGTGACCACTCATGGTCTTACAGGTACCTGTCTTGACGTCCCATAGTCTCACCGTCTAATCTGCACTTCCCGATACGATGAACTCTGAATCACTGGATATAGCACAGATCATACAGAATTAGTGTGACCACTCATGGTCTTACAGGTACCTGTCTTGACGTCCCATAGTCTCACCGTTTTATCATAACTTCCCGATACGATGAACTCTGAATCACTGGATATAGCCACAGATCATACAGAATTAGTGTGACCACTCATGGTCTTACAGGTACCTGTCTTGACGTCCCATAGTCTCACCGTTTTATCATAACTTCCCGATACGATGAACTCTGAATCACTGGATATAGCCACAGATCATACAGAATTAGTGTGACCACTCATGGTCTTACAGGTACCTGTCTTGACGTCCCATAGTCTCACCGTCTAATCTGCACTTCCCGATACGATGAACTCTGAATCACTGGATATAGCCACAGATCATACAGAATTAGTGTGACCACTCATGGTCTTACAGGTACCTGTCTTGACGTCCCATAGTCTCACCGTCTAATCTGCACTTCCCGATACGATGAACTCTGAATCACTGGATATAGCCACAGATCTTACATATCTAGTGTGACCACTCATGGTCTTACAGGTACCTGTCTTGACGTCCCATAGTCTCACCGTTTTATCATAACTTCCCGATACGATGAACTCTGAATCACTGGATATAGCCACAGATCATACAGAATTAGTGTGACCACTCATGGTCTTACAGGTACCTGTCTTGACGTCCCATAGTCTCACCGTTTTATCATAACTTCCCGATACGATGAACTCTGAATCACTGGATATAGCCACAGATCATACAGAATTAGTGTGACCACTCATGGTCTTACAGGTACCTGTCTTGACGTCCCATAGTCTCACCGTTTTATCATAACTTCCCGATACGATGAACTCTGAATCACTGGATATAGCCACAGATCTTACATATCTAGTGTGACCACTCATGGTCTTACAGGTACCTGTCTTGACGTCCCATAGTCTCACCGTTTTATCATAACTTCCCGATACGATGAAATCTGAATCACTGGATATAGCCACAGATCATACAGAATTAGTGTGACCACTCATGGTCTTACAGGTACCTGTCTTGACGTCCCATAGTCTCACCGTTTTATCATAACTTCCCGATACGATGAACTCTGAATCACTGGATATAGCCACAGATCATACATATCTAGTGTGACCACTCATGGTCTTACAGGTACCTGTCTTGACGTCCCATAGTCTCACCGTATTATCATAACTTCCCGATACGATGAAATCTGAATCACTGGATATAGCCACAGATCTTACATATCTAGTGTGACCACTCATGGTCTTACAGGTACCTGTCTTGACGTCCCATAGTCTCACCGTCTAATCTGCACTTCCCGATACGATGAACTCTGAATCACTGGATATAGCCACAGATCATACAGAATTAGTGTGACCACTCATGGTCTTACAGGTACCTGTCTTGACGTCCCATAGTCTCACCGTTTTATCATAACTTCCGATACGATGAACTCTGAATCACTGGATATAGCCACAGATCATACAGAATTAGTGTGACCACTCATGGTCTTACAGGTACCTGTCTTGACGTCCCATAGTCTCACCGTTTTATCATAACTTCCCGATACGATGAACTCTGAATCACTGGATATAGCCACAGATCATACAGAATTAGTGTGACCACTCATGGTCTTACAGGTACCTGTCTTGACGTCCCATAGTCTCACCGTCTAATCTGCACTTCCCGATACGATGAACTCTGAATCACTGGATATAGCCACAGATCATACAGAATTAGTGTGACCACTCATGGTCTTACAGGTACCTGTCTTGACGTCCCATAGTCTCACCGTTTTATCATAACTTCCCGATACGATGAACTCTGAATCACTGGATATAGCCACAGATCTTACATATCTAGTGTGACCACTCATGGTCTTACAGGTACCTGTCTTGACGTCCCATAGTCTCACCGTTTTATCATAACTTCCCGATACGATGAACTCTGAATCACTTGATATAGCCACAGATCATACAGAATTAGTGTGACCACTCATGGTCTTACAGGTACCTGTCTTGACGTCCCATAGTCTCACCGTTTTATCATAACTTCCCGATACGATGAACTCTGAATCACTGGATATAGCCACAGATCATACAGAATTAGTGTGACCACTCATGGTCTTACAGGTACCTGTCTTGACGTCCCATAGTCTCACCGTCTAATCTGCACTTCCCGATACGATGAACTCTGAATCACTGGATATAGCCACAGATCATACAGAATTAGTGTGACCACTCATGGTCTTACAGGTACCTGTCTTGACGTCCCATAGTCTCACCGTTTTATCATAACTTCCCGATACGATGAACTCTGAATCACTGGATATAGCCACAGATCATACAGAATTAGTGTGACCACTCATGGTCTTACAGGTACCTGTCTTGACGTCCCATAGTCTCACCGTTTTATCATAACTTCCCGATACGATGAACTCTGAATCACTGGATATAGCCACAGATCATACAGAATTAGTGTGACCACTCATGGTCTTACAGGTACCTGTCTTGACGTCCCATAGTCTCACCGTCTAATCTGAACTTCCCGATACGATGAACTCTGAATCACTGGATATAGCCACAGATCATACAGAATTAGTGTGACCACTCATGGTCTTACAGGTACCTGTCTTGACGTCCCATAGTCTCACCGTCTAATCTGCACTTCCCGATACGATGAACTCTGAATCACTTGATATAGCCACAGATCATACAGAATTAGTGTGACCACTCATGGTCTTACAGGTACCTGTCTTGACGTCCCATAGTCTCACCGTTTTATCATAACTTCCCGATACGATGAACTCTGAATCACTGGATATAGCCACAGATCATACAGAATTAGTGTGACCACTCATGGTCTTACAGGTACCTGTCTTGACGTCCCATAGTCTCACCGTCTAATCTGCACTTCCCGATACGATGAACTCTGAATCACTGGATATAGCCACAGATCATACAGAATTAGTGTGACCACTCATGGTCTTACAGGTACCTGTCTTGACGTCCCATAGTCTCACCGTTTTATCATAACTTCCCGATACGATGAACTCTGAATCACTGGATATAGCCACAGATCATACAGAATTAGTGTGACCACTCATGGTCTTACAGGTACCTGTCTTGACGTCCCATAGTCTCACCGTTTTATCATAACTTCCCGATACGATGAACTCTGAATCACTGGATATAGCCACAGATCATACAGAATTAGTGTGACCACTCATGGTCTTACAGGTACCTGTCTTGACGTCCCATAGTCTCACCGTTTTATCATAACTTCCCGATACGATGAACTCTGAATCACTGGATATAGCCACAGATCATACAGAATTAGTGTGACCACTCATGGTCTTACAGGTACCTGTCTTGACGTCCCATAGTCTCACCGTTTTATCATAACTTCCCGATACGATGAACTCTGAATCACTGGATATAGCCACAGATCATACAGAATTAGTGTGACCACTCATGGTCTTACAGGTACCTGTCTTGACGTCCCATAGTCTCACCGTTTTATCTCCACTTACCGATACGATGAACTCTGAATCACTGGATATAGCCACAGATCATACAGAATTAGTGTGACCACTCATGGTCTTACAGGTACCTGTCTTGACGTCCCATAGTCTCACCGTTTTATCATAACTTCCCGATACGATGAACTCTGAATCACTGGATATAGCCACAGATCATACAGAATTAGTGTGACCACTCATGGTCTTACAGGTACCTGTCTTGACGTCCCATAGTCTCACCGTTTTATCATAACTTCCCGATACGATGAACTCTGAATCACTGGATATAGCCACAGATCATACAGAATTAGTGTGACCACTCATGGTCTTACAGGTACCTGTCTTGACGTCCCATAGTCTCACCGTCTAATCTGCACTTCCCGATACGATGAACTCTGAATCACTGGATATAGCCACAGATCATACAGAATTAGTGTGACCACTCATGGTCTTACAGGTACCTGTCTTGACGTCCCATAGTCTCACCGTTTTATCATAACTTCCCGATACGATGAACTCTGAATCACTGGATATAGCCACAGATCATACAGAATTAGTGTGACCACTCATGGTCTTACAGGTACCTGTCTTGACGTCCCATAGTCTCACCGTCTAATCTGCACTTCCCGATACGATGAACTCTGAATCACTGGATATAGCACAGATCATACAGAATTAGTGTGACCACTCATGGTCTTACAGGTACCTGTCTTGACGTCCCATAGTCTCACCGTTTTATCATAACTTCCCGATACGATGAACTCTGAATCACTGGATATAGCCACAGATCA
>CAMPDV010005790.1:0-27370 GCA_946699065.1 Loxodes magnus | reverse complement strand
TTAGAGTTATAAAGAGTAAGTAGTTAGTTTTAAAAGTGAAGTGAAGATGAAAAGTAAGAAAAGAGTGATTTCAGTTGTGAAGTTTTGATAAGATTAGAGTTATAAAGAGTAAGTAGTTAGTTTTAAAAGTGAAGTGAAGATGAAAAGTAAGAAAAGAGTGATTTCAGTTGTGAAGTTTTGATAAGATTAGAGTTATAAAGAGTAAGTAGTTAGTTTTAAAAGTGAAGTGAAGATGAAAAGTAAGAAAAGAGTGATTTCAGTTGTGAAGTTTTGATAAGATTAGAGTTATAAAGAGTAAGTAGTTAGTTTTAAAAGTGAAGTGAAGAAGAAAAGTAAGAAAAGAGTGATTTCAGTTGTGAAGTTTTGATAAGATTAGAGTTATAAAGAGTAAGTAGTTAGTTTTAAAAGTGAAGTGAAGAAGAAAAGTAAGAAAATAAGAGTGATTTCAGTTGTGAAGTTTTGATAAGATTAGAGTTATAAAGAATAAGTAGTTAGTTTTAAAAGTGAAGTGAAGATGAAAAGTAAGAAAAGAAGAGTGATTTCAGTTGTGAAGTTTTGATAAGATTAGAGTTATAAAGAGTAAGTAGTTAGTTTTAAAAGTGAAGTGAAGATGAAAAGTAAGAAAAGAAGAGTGATTTCAGTTGTGAAGTTTTTGATAAGATTAGAGTTATAAAGAGTAAGTAGTTAGTTTTTAAAAAGTGAAGTGAAGATGAAAAGTAAGAAAAGAGTGATTTTCAGTTGTGAAGTTTTGATAAGATTAGAGTTATAAAGAGTAAGTAGTTAGTTTTAAAAGTGAAGTGAAGATGAAAAGTAAGAAAAGAGTGATTTCAGTTGTGAAGTTTTGATAAGATTAGAGTTATAAAGAGTAAGTAGTTAGTTTTAAAAGTGAAGTGAAGAAGAAAAGTAAGAAAATAAGAGTGATTTCAGTTGTGAAGTTTTGATAAGATTAGAGTTATAAAGAGTAAGTAGTTAGTTTTAAAAGTGAAGTGAAGATGAAAAGTAAGAAAAGAGTGATTTCAGTTGTGAAGTTTTGATAAGATTAGAGTTATAAAGAGTAAGTAGTTAGTTTTAAAAGTGAAGTGAAGAAGAAAAGTAAGAAAATAAGAGTGATTTCAGTTGTGAAGTTTTGATAAGATTAGAGTTATAAAGAGTAAGTAGTTAGTTTTAAAAGTGAAGTGAAGATGAAAAGTAAGAAAAGAAGAGTGATTTCAGTTGTGAAGTTTTGATAAGATTAGAGTTATAAAGAGTAAGTAGTTAGTTTTAAAGTGAAGTGAAGATGAAAAGTAAGAAAAGAGTGATTTCAGTTGTGAAGTTTTGATAAGATTAGAGTTATAAAGAGTAAGTAGTTAGTTTTAAAAGTGAAGTGAAGATGAAAAGTAAGAAAAGAGTGATTTCAGTTGTGAAGTTTTGATAAGATTAGAGTTATAAAGAGTAAGTAGTTAGTTTTAAAAGTGAAGTGAAGAAGAAAAGTAAGAAAAGAGTGATTTCAGTTGTGAAGTTTTGATAAGATTAGAGTTATAAAGAGTAAGTAGTTAGTTTTAAAAGTGAAGTGAAGATGAAAAGTAAGAAAAGAGTGATTTCAGTTGTGAAGTTTTGATAAGATTAGAGTTATAAAGAGTAAGTAGTTAGTTTTAAAGTGAAGTGAAGAAGAAAAGTAAGAAAATAAGAGTGATTTCAGTTGTGAAGTTTTGATAAGATTAGAGTTTATAAAGAGTAAGTAGTTAGTTTTAAAAGTGAAGTGAAGATGAAAAGTAAGAAAAGAAGAGTGATTTCAGTTGTGAAGTTTTGATAAGATTAGAGTTATAAAGAGTAAGTAGTTAGTTTTAAAAGTGAAGTGAAGATGAAAAGTAAGAAAAGAGTGATTTCAGTTGTGAAGTTTTGATAAGATTAGAGTTATAAAGAGTAAGTAGTTAGTTTTTAAAAGTGAAGTGAAGATGAAAAGTAAGAAAAGAGTGATTTCAGTTGTGAAGTTTTGATAAGATTAGAGTTATAAAGAGTAAGTAGTTAGTTTTAAAGTGAAGTGAAGAAGAAAAGTAAGAAAAGAGTGATTTCAGTTGTGAAGTTTTGATAAGATTAGAGTTAAAAAGAGTAAGTAGTTAGTTTTAAAAGTGAAGTGAAGATGAAAAGTAAGAAAAGAGTGATTTCAGTTGTGAAGTTTTGATAAGATTAGAGTTATAAAGAGTAAGTAGTTAGTTTTAAAAGTGAAGTGAAGATGAAAAGTAAGAAAAGAGTGATTTCAGTTGTGAAGTTTTGATAAGATTAGAGTTATAAAGAGTAAGTAGTTAGTTTTAAAAGTGAAGTGAAGATGAAAAGTAAGAAAAGAGTGATTTCAGTTGTGAAGTTTTGATAAGATTAGAGTTATAAAGAGTAAGTAGTTAGTTTTAAAAGTGAAGTGAAGAAGAAAAGTAAGAAAAGAGTGATTTCAGTTGTGAAGTTTTGATAAGATTAGAGTTATAAAGAGTAAGTAGTTAGTTTTAAAAGTGAAGTGAAGATGAAAAGTAAGAAAAGAGTGATTTCAGTTGTGAAGTTTTGATAAGATTAGAGTTATAAAGAGTAAGTAGTTAGTTTTAAAAGTGAAGTGAAGATGAAAAGTAAGAAAAGAGTGATTTCAGTTGTGAAGTTTTGATAAGATTAGAGTTATAAAGAGTAAGTAGTTAGTTTTAAAAGTGAAGTGAAGATGAAAGTAAGAAAAGAGTGATTTCAGTTGTGAAGTTTTGATAAGATTAGAGTTATAAAGAGTAAGTAGTTAGTTTTAAAAGTGAAGTGAAGATGAAAAGTAAGAAAAGAAGAGTGATTTCAGTTGTGAAGTTTTGATAAGATTAGAGTTATAAAGAGTAAGTAGTTAGTTTTAAAAGTGAAGTGAAGATGAAAAGTAAGAAAAAAGAAGAGTGATTTCAGTTGTGAAGTTTTGATAAGATTAGAGTTATAAAGAGTAAGTAGTTAGTTTTTAAAAGTGAAGTGAAGATGAAAAGTAAGAAAAGAGTGATTTCAGTTGTGAAGTTTTGATAAGATTAGAGTTATAAAGAGTAAGTAGTTAGTTTTAAAAGTGAAGTGAAGATGAAAAGTAAGAAAAGAGTGATTTCAGTTGTGAAGTTTTGATAAGATTAGAGTTATAAAGAGTAAGTAGTTAGTTTTAAAAGTGAAGTGAAGATGAAAAGTAAGAAAAGAGTGATTTCAGTTGTGAAGTTTTGATAAGATTAGAGTTATAAAGAGTAAGTAGTTAGTTTTAAAAGTGAAGTGAAGAAGAAAAGTAAGAAAATAAGAGTGATTTCAGTTGTGAAGTTTTGATAAGATTAGAGTTATAAAAGAATAAGTAGTTAGTTTTAAAAGTGAAGTGAAGATGAAAAGTAAGAAAAGAAGAGTGATTTCAGTTGTGAAGTTTTGATAAGATTAGAGTTATAAAGAGTAAGTAGTTAGTTTTAAAAGTGAAGTGAAGATGAAAAGTAAGAAAAGAGTGATTTCAGTTGTGAGTTTTGATAAGATTAGAGTTATAAAGAGTAAGTAGTTAGTTTTAAAAGTGAAGTGAAGATGAAAAGTAAGAAAAGAGTGATTTCAGTTGTGAAGTTTGATAAGATTAGAGTTATAAAGAGTAAGTAGTTAGTTTTAAAAGTGAAGTGAAGATGAAAAGTAAGAAAAGAGTGATTTCAGTTGTGAAGTTTTGATAAGATTAGAGTTATAAAGAGTAAGTAGTTAGTTTTAAAAGTGAAGTGAAGAAGAAAAGTAAGAAAAGAAGAGTGATTTCAGTTGTGAAGTTTTGATAAGATTAGAGTTATAAAGAGTAAGTAGTTAGTTTTAAAAGTGAAGTGAAGATGAAAAGTAAGAAAAGAAGAGTGATTTCAGTTGTGAAGTTTTGATAAGATTAGAGTTATAAAGAGTAAGTAGTTAGTTTTAAAAGTGAAGTGAAGATGAAAAGTAAGAAAAGAAGAGTGATTTCAGTTGTGAAGTTTTGATAAGATTAGAGTTATAAAGAGTAAGTAGTTAGTTTTAAAAGTGAAGTGAAGATGAAAAGTAAGAAAAGAAGAGTGATTTCAGTTGTGAAGTTTTGATAAGATTAGAGTTATAAAGAGTAAGTAGTTAGTTTTAAAAGTGAAGTGAAGATGAAAAGTAAGAAAAGAAGAGTGATTTCAGTTGTGAAGTTTTGATAAGATTAGAGTTATAAAGAGTAAGTAGTTAGTTTTAAAAGTGAGTGAAGATGAAAGTAAGAAAAGAGTGATTTCAGTTGTGAAGTTTTGATAAGATTAGAGTTATAAAGAGTAAGTAGTTAGTTTTAAAAGTGAAGTGAAGATGAAAAGTAAGAAAAGAGTGATTTCAGTTGTGAAGTTTTGATAAGATTAGAGTTATAAAGAGTAAGTAGTTAGTTTTAAAAGTGAAGTGAAGAAGAAAAGTAAGAAAAGAAGAGTGATTTCAGTTGTGAAGTTTTGATAAGATTAGAGTTATAAAGAGTAAGTAGTTAGTTTTAAAAGTGAAGTGAAGAAGAAAAGTAAGAAAAGAGTGATTTCAGTTGTGAAGTTTGATAAGATTAGAGTTATAAAGAGTAAGTAGTTAGTTTTAAAAGTGAAGTGAAGATGAAAAGTAAGAAAAGAGTGATTTCAGTTGTGAAGTTTTGATAAGATTAGAGTTATAAAGAGTAAGTAGTTAGTTTTAAAAGTGAAGTGAAGATGAAAAGTAAGAAAAGAGTGATTTCAGTTGTGAAGTTTTGATAAGATTAGAGTTATAAAGAGTAAGTAGTTAGTTTTAAAAGTGAAGTGAAGATGAAAAGTAAGAAAAGAGTGATTTCAGTTGTGAAGTTTTGATAAGATTAGAGTTATAAAGAGTAAGTAGTTAGTTTTAAAAGTGAAGTGAAGAAGAAAAGTAAGAAAAGAGTGATTCAGTTGTGAAGTTTTGATAAGATTAGAGTTATAAAGAGTAAGTAGTTAGTTTTAAAAGTGAAGTGAAGATGAAAAGTAAGAAAAGAGTGATTTCAGTTGTGAAGTTTTGATAAGATTAGAGTTATAAAGAGTAAGTAGTTAGTTTTAAAGTGAAGTGAAGAAGAAAAGTAAGAAAATAAGAGTGATTTCAGTTGTGAAGTTTTGATAAGATTAGAGTTATAAAGAGTAAGTAGTTAGTTTTAAAAGTGAAGTGAAGATGAAAAGTAAGAAAAGAGTGATTTCAGTTGTGAAGTTTTGATAAGATTAGAGTTATAAAGAGTAAGTAGTTAGTTTTAAAAGTGAAGTGAAGATGAAAAGTAAGAAAAGAGTGATTTCAGTTGTGAAGTTTTGATAAGATTAGAGTTATAAAGAGTAAGTAGTTAGTTTTAAAAGTGAAGTGAAGAAGAAAAGTAAGAAAAGAGTGATTTCAGTTGTGAAGTTTTGATAAGATTAGAGTTATAAAGAGTAAGTAGTTAGTTTTAAAAGTGAAGTGAAGATGAAAAGTAAGAAAAGAGTGATTTCAGTTGTGAAGTTTTGATAAGATTAGAGTTATAAAGAGTAAGTAGTTAGTTTTAAAAGTGAAGTGAAGAAGAAAAGTAAGAAAATAAGAGTGATTTCAGTTGTGAAGTTTTGATAAGATTAGAGTTATAAAGAGTAAGTAGTTAGTTTTAAAAGTGAAGTGAAGATGAAAAGTAAGAAAAGAAGAGTGATTTCAGTTGTGAAGTTTTGATAAGATTAGAGTTATAAAGAGTAAGTAGTTAGTTTTAAAAGTGAAGTGAAGATGAAGTAAGAAAAGAGTGATTTCAGTTGTGAAGTTTTGATAAGATTAGAGTTATAAAGAGTAAGTAGTTAGTTTTAAAAGTGAAGTGAAGATGAAAAGTAAGAAAAGAGTGATTTCAGTTGTGAAGTTTTGATAAGATTAGAGTTATAAAGAGTAAGTAGTTAGTTTTAAAAGTGAAGTGAAGAAGAAAAGTAAGAAAAGAGTGATTTCAGTTGTGAAGTTTTGATAAGATTAGAGTTATAAAGAGTAAGTAGTTAGTTTTAAAAGTGAAGTGAAGATGAAAAGTAAGAAAAGAAGAGTGATTTCAGTTGTGAAGTTTTGATAAGATTAGAGTTATAAAGAGTAAGTAGTTAGTTTTAAAAGTGAAGTGAAGATGAAAAGTAAGAAAAGAGTGATTTCAGTTGTGAAGTTTTGATAAGATTAGAGTTATAAAGAGTAAGTAGTTAGTTTTAAAAGTGAAGTGAAGATGAAAAGTAAGAAAAGAGTGATTTCAGTTGTGAAGTTTTGATAAGATTAGAGTTATAAAGAGTAAGTAGTTAGTTTTAAAAGTGAAGTGAAGAAGAAAAGTAAGAAAGAGTGATTTCAGTTGTGAAGTTTTGATAAGATTAGAGTTATAAAGAGTAAGTAGTTAGTTTTAAAAGTGAAGTGAAGATGAAAAGTAAGAAAAGAGTGATTTCAGTTGTGAAGTTTTGATAAGATTAGAGTTATAAAGAGTAAGTAGTTAGTTTTAAAAGTGAAGTGAAGAAGAAAAGTAAGAAAATAAGAGTGATTTCAGTTGTGAAGTTTTGATAAGATTAGAGTTATAAAGAGTAAGTAGTTAGTTTTAAAAGTGAAGTGAAGATGAAAAGTAAGAAAAGAGTGATTTCAGTTGTGAAGTTTTGATAAGATTAGAGTTATAAAGAGTAAGTAGTTAGTTTTAAAGTGAAGTGAAGATGAAAAGTAAGAAAAGAGTGATTTCAGTTGTGAAGTTTTGATAAGATTAGAGTTATAAAGAGTAAGTAGTTAGTTTTAAAAGTGAAGTGAAGATGAAAAGTAAGAAAAGAAGAGTGATTTCAGTTGTGAAGTTTTGATAAGATTAGAGTTATAAAGAGTAAGTAGTTAGTTTTAAAAGTGAAGTGAAGAAGAAAAGTAAGAAAAGAGTGATTTCAGTTGTGAAGTTTTGATAAGATTAGAGTTTATAAAGAGTAAGTAGTTAGTTTTAAAAGTGAAGTGAAGATGAAAAGTAAGAAAAGAAGAGTGATTTCAGTTGTGAAGTTTTGATAAGATTAGAGTTATAAAGAGTAAGTAGTTAGTTTTAAAAGTGAAGTGAAGATGAAAAGTAAGAAAGAAGAGTGATTTCAGTTGTGAAGTTTTGATAAGATTAGAGTTATAAAGAGTAAGTAGTTAGTTTTAAAAGTGAAGTGAAGATGAAAAGTAAGAAAAGAGTGATTTCAGTTGTGAAGTTTTGATAAGATTAGAGTTATAAAGAGTAAGTAGTTAGTTTTAAAAGTGAAGTGAAGATGAAAAGTAAGAAAAGAGTGATTTCAGTTGTGAAGTTTTGATAAGATTAGAGTTATAAAGAGTAAGTAGTTAGTTTTAAAAGTGAAGTGAAGATGAAAAGTAAGAAAAGAGTGATTTCAGTTGTGAAGTTTTGATAAGATTAGAGTTATAAAGAGTAAGTAGTTAGTTTTAAAAGTGAAGTGAAGATGAAAAGTAAGAAAAGAGTGATTTCAGTTGTGAAGTTTTGATAAGATTAGAGTTATAAAAGAGTAAGTAGTTAGTTTTAAAAGTGAAGTGAAGATGAAAAGTAAGAAAAGAGTGATTTCAGTTGTGAAGTTTTGATAAGATTAGAGTTATAAAGAGTAAGTAGTTAGTTTTTTAAAAGTGAAGTGAAGATGAAAAGTAAGAAAAAGAGTGATTTCAGTTGTGAAGTTTTGATAAGATTAGAGTTATAAAGAGTAAGTAGTTAGTTTTAAAAGTGAAGTGAAGATGAAAAGTAAGAAAGAAGAGTGATTTCAGTTGTGAAGTTTTGATAAGATTAGAGTTATAAAGAGTAAGTAGTTAGTTTTAAAAGTGAAGTGAAGATGAAAAGTAAGAAAAGAGTGATTTCAGTTGTGAAGTTTTGATAAGATTAGAGTTATAAAGAGTAAGTAGTTAGTTTTAAAAGTGAAGTGAAGATGAAAAGTAAGAAAAAGAGTGATTTCAGTTGTGAAGTTTTGATAAGATTAGAGTTATAAAGAGTAAGTAGTTAGTTTAAAAGTGAAGTGAAGATGAAAAGTAAGAAAAGAGTGATTTCAGTTGTGAAGTTTTGATAAGATTAGAGTTATAAAGAGTAAGTAGTTAGTTTTAAAAGTGAAGTGAAGATGAAAAGTAAGAAAAGAGTGATTTCAGTTGTGAAGTTTTGATAAGATTAGAGTTATAAAGAGTAAGTAGTTAGTTTTAAAAGTGAAGTGAAGATGAAAAGTAAGAAAAGAAGAGTGATTTCAGTTGTGAAGTTTTGATAAGATTAGAGTTATAAAGAGTAAGTAGTTAGTTTTAAAAGTGAAGTGAAGATGAAAAGTAAGAAAAGAGTGATTTCAGTTGTGAAGTTTTGATAAGATTAGAGTTATAAAGAGTAAGTAGTTAGTTTTAAAAGTGAAGTGAAGATGAAAAGTAAGAAAAGAAGAGTGATTTCAGTTGTGAAGTTTTGATAAGATTAGAGTTATAAAGAGTAAGTAGTTAGTTTTAAAAGTGAAGTGAAGATGAAAAGTAAGAAAAGAGTGATTTCAGTTGTGAAGTTTTGATAAGATTAGAGTTATAAAGAGTAAGTAGTTAGTTTTAAAAGTGAAGTGAAGAAGAAAAGTAAGAAAATAAGAGTGATTTCAGTTGTGAAGTTTTGATAAGATTAGAGTTATAAAGAGTAAGTAGTTAGTTTTAAAAGTGAAGTGAAGATGAAAAGTAAGAAAAGAGTGATTTCAGTTGTGAAGTTTTGATAAGATTAGAGTTATAAAGAGTAAGTAGTTAGTTTTAAAAGTGAAGTGAAGATGAAAAGTAAGAAAAGAGTGATTTCAGTTGTGAAGTTTTGATAAGATTAGAGTTATAAAGAGTAAGTAGTTAGTTTTAAAAGTGAAGTGAAGATGAAAAGTAAGAAAAGAAGAGTGATTTCAGTTGTGAAGTTTTGATAAGATTAGAGTTATAAAGAGTAAGTAGTTAGTTTTAAAAGTGAAGTGAAGAAGAAAAGTAAGAAAAGAGTGATTTCAGTTGTGAAGTTTTGATAAGATTAGAGTTATAAAGAGTAAGTAGTTAGTTTTAAAAGTGAAGTGAAGATGAAAAGTAAGAAAAGAAGAGTGATTTCAGTTGTGAAGTTTTGATAAGATTAGAGTTATAAAGAGTAAGTAGTTAGTTTTAAAAGTGAAGTGAAGATGAAAAGTAAGAAAAAGAGTGATTTCAGTTGTGAAGTTTTGATAAGATTAGAGTTATAAAGAGTAAGTAGTTAGTTTTTAAAGTGAAGTGAAGATGAAAAGTAAGAAAAGAAGAGTGATTTCAGTTTGTGAAGTTTTGATAAGATTAGAGTTATAAAGAGTAAGTAGTTAGTTTTAAAAGTGAAGTGAAGAAGAAAAGTAAGAAAGAGTGATTTCAGTTGTGAAGTTTTGATAAGATTAGAGTTATAAAGAGTAAGTAGTTAGTTTTAAAAGTGAAGTGAAGATGAAAAGTAAGAAAAGAGTGATTTCAGTTGTGAAGTTTTGATAAGATTAGAGTTATAAAGAGTAAGTAGTTAGTTTTAAAAGTGAAGTGAAGAAGAAAAGTAAGAAATAAGAGTGATTTCAGTTGTGAAGTTTTGATAAGATTAGAGTTATAAAGAGTAAGTAGTTAGTTTTAAAAGTGAAGTGAAGATGAAAAGTAAGAAAAGAGTGATTTCAGTTGTGAAGTTTTGATAAGATTAGAGTTATAAAGAGTAAGTAGTTAGTTTTAAAAGTGAAGTGAAGATGAAAAGTAAGAAAAGAGTGATTTCAGTTGTGAAGTTTTGATAAGATTAGAGTTATAAAGAGTAAGTAGTTAGTTTTAAAAGTGAAGTGAAGATGAAAAAGTAAGAAAGAAGAGTGATTTTCAGTTGTGAAGTTTTGATAAGATTAGAGTTATAAAGAGTAAGTAGTTAGTTTTAAAAGTGAAGTGAAGAAGAAAAGTAAGAAAGAGTGATTTCAGTTGTGAAGTTTTGATAAGATTAGAGTTATAAAGAGTAAGTAGTTAGTTTTAAAAGTGAAGTGAAGATGAAAAGTAAGAAAAGAAGAGTGATTTCAGTTGTGAAGTTTTGATAAGATTAGAGTTATAAAGAGTAAGTAGTTAGTTTTAAAAGTGAAGTGAAGATGAAAAGTAAGAAAGAAGAGTGATTTCAGTTGTGAAGTTTTGATAAGATTAGAGTTATAAAGAGTAAGTAGTTAGTTTTAAAAGTGAAGTGAAGATGAAAAGTAAGAAAAGAGTGATTTCAGTTGTGAAGTTTTGATAAGATTAGAGTTATAAAGAGTAAGTAGTTAGTTTTAAAAGTGAAGTGAAGATGAAAAGTAAGAAAAGAGTGATTTCAGTTGTGAAGTTTTGATAAGATTAGAGTTATAAAGAGTAAGTAGTTAGTTTTAAAAGTGAAGTGAAGATGAAAAGTAAGAAAAAGAGTGATTTCAGTTGTGAAGTTTTGATAAGATTAGAGTTATAAAGAGTAAGTAGTTAGTTTTAAAAGTGAAGTGAAGATGAAAAGTAAGAAAAGAGTGATTTCAGTTGTGAAGTTTTGATAAGATTAGAGTTATAAAGAGTAAGTAGTTAGTTTTAAAAGTGAAGTGAAGATGAAAAGTAAGAAAAGAGTGATTTCAGTTGTGAAGTTTTGATAAGATTAGAGTTATAAAGAGTAAGTAGTTAGTTTTAAAAGTGAAGTGAAGATGAAAAGTAAGAAAAGAGTGATTTCAGTTGTGAAGTTTTGATAAGATTAGAGTTATAAAGAGTAAGTAGTTAGTTTTAAAAGTGAAGTGAAGATGAAAAGTAAGAAAGAAGAGTGATTTCAGTTGTGAAGTTTTGATAAGATTAGAGTTATAAAGAGTAAGTAGTTAGTTTTAAAAGTGAAGTGAAGATGAAAAGTAAGAAAATAGTGATTTCAGTTGTGAAGTTTTGATAAGATTAGAGTTATAAAGAGTAAGTAGTTAGTTTTAAAAGTGAAGTGAAGATGAAAAGTAAGAAAAGAGTGATTTCAGTTGTGAAGTTTTGATAAGATTAGAGTTATAAAGAGTAAGTAGTTAGTTTTAAAAGTGAAGTGAAGATGAAAAGTAAGAAAAGAGTGATTTCAGTTGTGAAGTTTTGATAAGATTAGAGTTATAAAGAGTAAGTAGTTAGTTTTAAAAGTGAAGTGAAGATGAAAAGTAAGAAAAGAGTGATTTCAGTTGTGAAGTTTTGATAAGATTAGAGTTATAAAGAGTAAGTAGTTAGTTTTAAAAGTGAAGTGAAGATGAAAAGTAAGAAAAGAAGAGTGATTTCAGTTGTGAAGTTTTGATAAGATTAGAGTTATAAAGAGTAAGTAGTTAGTTTTAAAAGTGAAGTGAAGATGAAAAGTAAGAAAAGAGTGATTTCAGTTGTGAAGTTTTGATAAGATTAGAGTTATAAAGAGTAAGTAGTTAGTTTTAAAAGTGAAGTGAAGATGAAAAGTAAGAAAAGAAGAGTGATTTCAGTTGTGAAGTTTTGATAAGATTAGAGTTATAAAGAGTAAGTAGTTAGTTTTAAAAGTGAAGTGAAGAAGAAAAGTAAGAAAAGAGTGATTTCAGTTGTGAAGTTTTGATAAGATTAGAGTTATAAAGAGTAAGTAGTTAGTTTTAAAAGTGAAGTGAAGAAGAAAAGTAAGAAAATAAGAGTGATTTCAGTTGTGAAGTTTTGATAAGATTAGAGTTATAAAGAGTAAGTAGTTAGTTTTAAAAGTGAAGTGAAGATGAAAAGTAAGAAAAGAAGAGTGATTTCAGTTGTGAAGTTTTGATAAGATTAGAGTTATAAAGAGTAAGTAGTTAGTTTTAAAAGTGAAGTGAAGATGAAAAGTAAGAAAATAAGAGTGATTTCAGTTGTGAAGTTTTGATAAGATTAGAGTTATAAAGAGTAAGTAGTTAGTTTTAAAAGTGAAGTGAAGATGAAAAGTAAGAAAAGAAGAGTGATTTCAGTTGTGAAGTTTTGATAAGATTAGAGTTATAAAGAGTAAGTAGTTAGTTTTAAAAGTGAAGTGAAGATGAAAAGTAAGAAAAGAGTGATTTCAGTTGTGAAGTTTTGATAAGATTAGAGTTATAAAGAGTAAGTAGTTAGTTTTAAAAGTGAAGTGAAGATGAAAAGTAAGAAAAGAAGAGTGATTTCAGTTGTGAAGTTTTGATAAGATTAGAGTTATAAAGAGTAAGTAGTTAGTTTTAAAAGTGAAGTGAAGAAGAAAAGTAAGAAAAGAGAGTGATTTCAGTTGTGAAGTTTTGATAAGATTAGAGTTATAAAGAGTAAGTAGTTAGTTTTAAAAGTGAAGTGAAGATGAAAAGTAAGAAAAGAAGAGTGATTTCAGTTGTGAAGTTTTGATAAGATTAGAGTTATAAAGAGTAAGTAGTTAGTTTTTAAAAGTGAAGTGAAGATGAAAAGTAAGAAAAGAAGAGTGATTTCAGTTGTGAAGTTTTGATAAGATTAGAGTTATAAAGAGTAAGTAGTTAGTTTTAAAAGTGAAGTGAAGAAGAAAAGTAAGAAAATAAGAGTGATTTCAGTTGTGAAGTTTTGATAAGATTAGAGTTATAAAGAGTAAGTAGTTAGTTTTAAAAGTGAAGTGAAGATGAAAAGTAAGAAAAGAGTGATTTCAGTTGTGAAGTTTTGATAAGATTAGAGTTATAAAGAGTAAGTAGTTAGTTTTAAAAGTGAAGTGAAGAAGAAAAGTAAGAAAAGAGTGATTTCAGTTGTGAAGTTTTGATAAGATTAGAGTTATAAAGAGTAAGTAGTTAGTTTTAAAAGTGAAGTGAAGATGAAAAGTAAGAAAAGAAGAGTGATTTCAGTTGTGAAGTTTTGATAAGATTAGAGTTATAAAGAGTAAGTAGTTAGTTTTAAAAGTGAAGTGAAGATGAAAAGTAAGAAAAGAGTGATTTCAGTTGTGAAGTTTTGATAAGATTAGAGTTATAAAGAGTAAGTAGTTAGTTTTAAAAGTGAAGTGAAGATGAAAAGTAAGAAAAGAGTGATTTCAGTTGTGAAGTTTTGATAAGATTAGAGTTATAAAGAGTAAGTAGTTAGTTTTAAAAGTGAAGTGAAGAAGAAAAGTAAGAAAATAAGAGTGATTTCAGTTGTGAAGTTTTGATAAGATTAGAGTTATAAAGAGTAAGTAGTTAGTTTTAAAAGTGAAGTGAAGAAGAAAAGTAAGAAAATAAGAGTGATTTCAGTTGTGAAGTTTTGATAAGATTAGAGTTATAAAGAGTAAGTAGTTAGTTTTAAAAGTGAAGTGAAGATGAAAAGTAAGAAAAGAAGAGTGATTTCAGTTGTGAAGTTTTGATAAGATTAGAGTTATAAAGAGTAAGTAGTTAGTTTTAAAAGTGAAGTGAAGATGAAAAGTAAGAAAAGAGTGATTTCAGTTGTGAAGTTTTGATAAGATTAGAGTTATAAAGAGTAAGTAGTTAGTTTTAAAAGTGAAGTGAAGATGAAAAGTAAGAAAAGAGTGATTTCAGTTGTGAAGTTTTGATAAGATTAGAGTTATAAAGAGTAAGTAGTTAGTTTTAAAAGTGAAGTGAAGAAGAAAAGTAAGAAAAGAGTGATTTCAGTTGTGAAGTTTTTGATAAGATTAGAGTTATAAAGAGTAAGTAGTTAGTTTTAAAAGTGAAGTGAAGATGAAAAGTAAGAAAAGAGTGATTTCAGTTGTGAAGTTTTGATAAGATTAGAGTTATAAAGAGTAAGTAGTTAGTTTTAAAAGTGAAGTGAAGATGAAAAGTAAGAAAAGAGTGATTTCAGTTGTGAAGTTTTGATAAGATTAGAGTTATAAAGAGTAAGTAGTTAGTTTTAAAAGTGAAGTGAAGATGAAAAGTAAGAAAAGAGTGATTTCAGTTGTGAAGTTTTGATAAGATTAGAGTTATAAAGAGTAAGTAGTTAGTTTTAAAAGTGAAGTGAAGATGAAAAGTAAGAAAAGAGTGATTTCAGTTGTGAAGTTTTGATAAGATTAGAGTTATAAAGAGTAAGTAGTTAGTTTTAAAAGTGAAGTGAAGATGAAAAGTAAGAAAAGAGTGATTTCAGTTGTGAAGTTTTGATAAGATTAGAGTTATAAAGAGTAAGTAGTTAGTTTTAAAAGTGAAGTGAAGATGAAAAGTAAGAAAAGAAGAGTGATTTCAGTTGTGAAGTTTTGATAAGATTAGAGTTATAAAGAGTAAGTAGTTAGTTTTAAAAGTGAAGTGAAGATGAAAAGTAAGAAAATAGTGATTTCAGTTGTGAAGTTTTGATAAGATTAGAGTTATAAAGAGTAAGTAGTTAGTTTTAAAAGTGAAGTGAAGAAGAAAAGTAAGAAAATAAGAGTGATTTCAGTTGTGAAGTTTTGATAAGATTAGAGTTATAAAGAGTAAGTAGTTAGTTTTAAAAGTGAAGTGAAGATGAAAAGTAAGAAAAGAGTGATTTCAGTTGTGAAGTTTTGATAAGATTAGAGTTATAAAGAGTAAGTAGTTAGTTTTAAAAGTGAAGTGAAGATGAAAAGTAAGAAAAGAGTGATTTCAGTTGTGAAGTTTTGATAAGATTAGAGTTATAAAGAGTAAGTAGTTAGTTTTAAAAGTGAAGTGAAGAAGAAAAGTAAGAAAATAAGAGTGATTTCAGTTGTGAAGTTTTGATAAGATTAGAGTTATAAAGAGTAAGTAGTTAGTTTTAAAAGTGAAGTGAAGATGAAAAGTAAGAAAAGAGTGATTTCAGTTGTGAAGTTTTGATAAGATTAGAGTTATAAAGAGTAAGTAGTTAGTTTTAAAAGTGAAGTGAAGATGAAAAGTAAGAAAAGAGTGATTTCAGTTGTGAAGTTTTGATAAGATTAGAGTTATAAAGAGTAAGTAGTTAGTTTTAAAAGTGAAGTGAAGATGAAAAGTAAGAAAAGAGTGATTTCAGTTGTGAAGTTTTGATAAGATTAGAGTTATAAAGAGTAAGTAGTTAGTTTTAAAAGTGAAGTGAAGAAGAAAAGTAAGAAAAGAAGAGTGATTTCAGTTGTGAAGTTTTGATAAGATTAGAGTTATAAAGAGTAAGTAGTTAGTTTTAAAAGTGAAGTGAAGAAGAAAAGTAAGAAAATAAGAGTGATTTCAGTTGTGAAGTTTTGATAAGATTAGAGTTATAAAGAGTAAGTAGTTAGTTTTAAAAGTGAAGTGAAGATGAAAAGTAAGAAAAGAAGAGTGATTTCAGTTGTGAAGTTTTGATAAGATTAGAGTTATAAAGAGTAAGTAGTTAGTTTTAAAAGTGAAGTGAAGATGAAAAGTAAGAAAAGAGTGATTTCAGTTGTGAAGTTTTGATAAGATTAGAGTTATAAAGAGTAAGTAGTTAGTTTTAAAAGTGAAGTGAAGATGAAAAGTAAGAAAAGAGTGATTTCAGTTGTGAAGTTTTGATAAGATTAGAGTTATAAAGAGTAAGTAGTTAGTTTTAAAAGTGAAGTGAAGAAGAAAAGTAAGAAAATAAGAGTGATTTCAGTTGTGAAGTTTTGATAAGATTAGAGTTATAAAGAGTAAGTAGTTAGTTTTAAAAGTGAAGTGAAGATGAAAAGTAAGAAAAGAGTGATTTCAGTTGTGAAGTTTTGATAAGATTAGAGTTATAAAGAGTAAGTAGTTAGTTTTAAAAGTGAAGTGAAGATGAAAAGTAAGAAAAGAAGAGTGATTTTCAGTTGTGAAGTTTTGATAAGATTAGAGTTATAAAGAGTAAGTAGTTAGTTTTAAAAGTGAAGTGAAGATGAAAAGTAAGAAAAGAGTGATTTCAGTTGTGAAGTTTTGATAAGATTAGAGTTATAAAGAGTAAGTAGTTAGTTTTAAAAGTGAAGTGAAGATGAAAAGTAAGAAAAGAGTGATTTCAGTTGTGAAGTTTTGATAAGATTAGAGTTATAAAGAGTAAGTAGTTAGTTTTAAAAGTGAAGTGAAGAAGAAAAGTAAGAAAAGAGTGATTTCAGTTGTGAAGTTTTGATAAGATTAGAGTTATAAAGAGTAAGTAGTTAGTTTTAAAAGTGAAGTGAAGAAGAAAAGTAAGAAAAGAGTGATTTCAGTTGTGAAGTTTTGATAAGATTAGAGTTATAAAGAGTAAGTAGTTAGTTTTAAAAGTGAAGTGAAGAAGAAAAGTAAGAAAATAAGAGTGATTTCAGTTGTGAAGTTTTGATAAGATTAGAGTTATAAAGAGTAAGTAGTTAGTTTTAAAAGTGAAGTGAAGAAGAAAAGTAAGAAAAGAAGAGTGATTTCAGTTGTGAAGTTTTGATAAGATTAGAGTTATAAAGAGTAAGTAGTTAGTTTTAAAAGTGAAGTGAAGATGAAAAGTAAGAAAATAAGAGTGATTTCAGTTGTGAAGTTTTGATAAGATTAGAGTTATAAAGAGTAAGTAGTTAGTTTTAAAAGTGAAGTGAAGATGAAAAGTAAGAAAAGAAGAGTGATTTCAGTTGTGAAGTTTTGATAAGATTAGAGTTATAAAGAGTAAGTAGTTAGTTTTAAAAGTGAAGTGAAGATGAAAAGTAAGAAAAGAGTGATTTCAGTTGTGAAGTTTTGATAAGATTAGAGTTATAAAGAGTAAGTAGTTAGTTTTAAAAGTGAAGTGAAGATGAAAAGTAAGAAAAGAAGAGTGATTTCAGTTGTGAAGTTTTGATAAGATTAGAGTTATAAAGAGTAAGTAGTTAGTTTTAAAAGTGAAGTGAAGAAGAAAAGTAAGAAAAGAGTGATTTCAGTTGTGAAGTTTTGATAAGATTAGAGTTATAAAGAGTAAGTAGTTAGTTTTAAAAGTGAAGTGAAGATGAAAAGTAAGAAAAGAAGAGTGATTTCAGTTGTGAAGTTTTGATAAGATTAGAGTTATAAAGAGTAAGTAGTTAGTTTTAAAAGTGAAGTGAAGATGAAAAGTAAGAAAAGAAGAGTGATTTCAGTTGTGAAGTTTTGATAAGATTAGAGTTATAAAGAGTAAGTAGTTAGTTTTAAAAGTGAAGTGAAGAAGAAAAGTAAGAAAATAAGAGTGATTTCAGTTGTGAAGTTTTGATAAGATTAGAGTTATAAAGAGTAAGTAGTTAGTTTTAAAAGTGAAGTGAAGATGAAAAGTAAGAAAAGAGTGATTTCAGTTGTGAAGTTTTGATAAGATTAGAGTTATAAAGAGTAAGTAGTTAGTTTTAAAAGTGAAGTGAAGAAGAAAAGTAAGAAAAGAGTGATTTCAGTTGTGAAGTTTTGATAAGATTAGAGTTATAAAGAGTAAGTAGTTAGTTTTAAAAGTGAAGTGAAGATGAAAAGTAAGAAAAGAAGAGTGATTTCAGTTGTGAAGTTTTGATAAGATTAGAGTTATAAAGAGTAAGTAGTTAGTTTTAAAAGTGAAGTGAAGATGAAAAGTAAGAAAAGAGTGATTTCAGTTGTGAAGTTTTGATAAGATTAGAGTTATAAAGAGTAAGTAGTTAGTTTTAAAAGTGAAGTGAAGATGAAAAGTAAGAAAAGAGTGATTTCAGTTGTGAAGTTTTGATAAGATTAGAGTTATAAAGAGTAAGTAGTTAGTTTTAAAAGTGAAGTGAAGAAGAAAAGTAAGAAAATAAGAGTGATTTCAGTTGTGAAGTTTTGATAAGATTAGAGTTATAAAGAGTAAGTAGTTAGTTTTAAAAGTGAAGTGAAGAAGAAAAGTAAGAAAATAAGAGTGATTTCAGTTGTGAAGTTTTGATAAGATTAGAGTTATAAAGAGTAAGTAGTTAGTTTTAAAAGTGAAGTGAAGATGAAAAGTAAGAAAAGAAGAGTGATTTCAGTTGTGAAGTTTTGATAAGATTAGAGTTATAAAGAGTAAGTAGTTAGTTTTAAAAGTGAAGTGAAGATGAAAAGTAAGAAAAGAGTGATTTCAGTTGTGAAGTTTTGATAAGATTAGAGTTATAAAGAGTAAGTAGTTAGTTTTAAAAGTGAAGTGAAGATGAAAAGTAAGAAAAGAGTGATTTCAGTTGTGAAGTTTTGATAAGATTAGAGTTATAAAGAGTAAGTAGTTAGTTTTAAAAGTGAAGTGAAGATGAAAAGTAAGAAAAGAAGAGTGATTTCAGTTGTGAAGTTTTGATAAGATTAGAGTTATAAAGAGTAAGTAGTTAGTTTTAAAAGTGAAGTGAAGATGAAAAGTAAGAAAAGAGTGATTTCAGTTGTGAAGTTTTGATAAGATTAGAGTTATAAAGAGTAAGTAGTTAGTTTTAAAAGTGAAGTGAAGATGAAAAGTAAGAAAAGAGTGATTTCAGTTGTGAAGTTTTGATAAGATTAGAGTTATAAAGAGTAAGTAGTTAGTTTTAAAAGTGAAGTGAAGAAGAAAAGTAAGAAAAGAGTGATTTCAGTTGTGAAGTTTTGATAAGATTAGAGTTATAAAGAGTAAGTAGTTAGTTTTAAAAGTGAAGTGAAGATGAAAAGTAAGAAAAGAGTGATTTCAGTTGTGAAGTTTTGATAAGATTAGAGTTATAAAGAGTAAGTAGTTAGTTTTAAAAGTGAAGTGAAGATGAAAAGTAAGAAAAGAGTGATTTCAGTTGTGAAGTTTTGATAAGATTAGAGTTATAAAGAGTAAGTAGTTAGTTTTAAAAGTGAAGTGAAGATGAAAAGTAAGAAAAGAAGAGTGATTTCAGTTGTGAAGTTTTGATAAGATTAGAGTTATAAAGAGTAAGTAGTTAGTTTTAAAAGTGAAGTGAAGATGAAAAGTAAGAAAATAGTGATTTCAGTTGTGAAGTTTTGATAAGATTAGAGTTATAAAGAGTAAGTAGTTAGTTTTAAAAGTGAAGTGAAGAAGAAAAGTAAGAAAATAAGAGTGATTTCAGTTGTGAAGTTTTGATAAGATTAGAGTTATAAAGAGTAAGTAGTTAGTTTTAAAAGTGAAGTGAAGATGAAAAGTAAGAAAAGAGTGATTTCAGTTGTGAAGTTTTGATAAGATTAGAGTTATAAAGAGTAAGTAGTTAGTTTTAAAAGTGAAGTGAAGATGAAAAGTAAGAAAAGAGTGATTTCAGTTGTGAAGTTTTGATAAGATTAGAGTTATAAAGAGTAAGTAGTTAGTTTTAAAAGTGAAGTGAAGAAGAAAAGTAAGAAAATAAGAGTGATTTCAGTTGTGAAGTTTTGATAAGATTAGAGTTATAAAGAGTAAGTAGTTAGTTTTAAAAGTGAAGTGAAGATGAAAAGTAAGAAAAGAGTGATTTCAGTTGTGAAGTTTTGATAAGATTAGAGTTATAAAGAGTAAGTAGTTAGTTTTAAAAGTGAAGTGAAGATGAAAAGTAAGAAAAGAGTGATTTCAGTTGTGAAGTTTTGATAAGATTAGAGTTATAAAGAGTAAGTAGTTAGTTTTAAAAGTGAAGTGAAGATGAAAAGTAAGAAAAGAGTGATTTCAGTTGTGAAGTTTTGATAAGATTAGAGTTATAAAGAGTAAGTAGTTAGTTTTAAAAGTGAAGTGAAGAAGAAAAGTAAGAAAAGAAGAGTGATTTCAGTTGTGAAGTTTTGATAAGATTAGAGTTATAAAGAGTAAGTAGTTAGTTTTAAAAGTGAAGTGAAGAAGAAAAGTAAGAAAATAAGAGTGATTTCAGTTGTGAAGTTTTGATAAGATTAGAGTTATAAAGAGTAAGTAGTTAGTTTTAAAAGTGAAGTGAAGATGAAAAGTAAGAAAAGAAGAGTGATTTCAGTTGTGAAGTTTTGATAAGATTAGAGTTATAAAGAGTAAGTAGTTAGTTTTAAAAGTGAAGTGAAGATGAAAAGTAAGAAAAGAGTGATTTCAGTTGTGAAGTTTTGATAAGATTAGAGTTATAAAGAGTAAGTAGTTAGTTTTAAAAGTGAAGTGAAGATGAAAAGTAAGAAAAGAGTGATTTCAGTTGTGAAGTTTTGATAAGATTAGAGTTATAAAGAGTAAGTAGTTAGTTTTAAAAGTGAAGTGAAGAAGAAAAGTAAGAAAATAAGAGTGATTTCAGTTGTGAAGTTTTGATAAGATTAGAGTTATAAAGAGTAAGTAGTTAGTTTTAAAAGTGAAGTGAAGATGAAAAGTAAGAAAAGAGTGATTTCAGTTGTGAAGTTTTGATAAGATTAGAGTTATAAAGAGTAAGTAGTTAGTTTTAAAAGTGAAGTGAAGATGAAAAGTAAGAAAAGAAGAGTGATTTCAGTTGTGAAGTTTTGATAAGATTAGAGTTATAAAGAGTAAGTAGTTAGTTTTAAAAGTGAAGTGAAGATGAAAAGTAAGAAAAGAGTGATTTCAGTTGTGAAGTTTTGATAAGATTAGAGTTATAAAGAGTAAGTAGTTAGTTTTAAAAGTGAAGTGAAGATGAAAAGTAAGAAAAGAGTGATTTCAGTTGTGAAGTTTTGATAAGATTAGAGTTATAAAGAGTAAGTAGTTAGTTTTAAAAGTGAAGTGAAGATGAAAAGTAAGAAAAGAGTGATTTCAGTTGTGAAGTTTTGATAAGATTAGAGTTATAAAGAGTAAGTAGTTAGTTTTAAAAGTGAAGTGAAGAAGAAAAGTAAGAAAATAAGAGTGATTTCAGTTGTGAAGTTTTGATAAGATTAGAGTTATAAAGAGTAAGTAGTTAGTTTTAAAAGTGAAGTGAAGAAGAAAAGTAAGAAAAGAAGAGTGATTTCAGTTGTGAAGTTTTGATAAGATTAGAGTTATAAAGAGTAAGTAGTTAGTTTTAAAAGTGAAGTGAAGATGAAAAGTAAGAAAAGAGTGATTTCAGTTGTGAAGTTTTGATAAGATTAGAGTTATAAAGAGTAAGTAGTTAGTTTTAAAAGTGAAGTGAAGATGAAAAGTAAGAAAAGAGTGATTTCAGTTGTGAAGTTTTGATAAGATTAGAGTTATAAAGAGTAAGTAGTTAGTTTTAAAAGTGAAGTGAAGAAGAAAAGTAAGAAAAGAGTGATTTCAGTTGTGAAGTTTTGATAAGATTAGAGTTATAAAGAGTAAGTAGTTAGTTTTAAAAGTGAAGTGAAGATGAAAAGTAAGAAAAGAGTGATTTCAGTTGTGAAGTTTTGATAAGATTAGAGTTATAAAGAGTAAGTAGTTAGTTTTAAAAGTGAAGTGAAGATGAAAAGTAAGAAAAGAGTGATTTCAGTTGTGAAGTTTTGATAAGATTAGAGTTATAAAGAGTAAGTAGTTAGTTTTAAAAGTGAAGTGAAGATGAAAAGTAAGAAAAGAGTGATTTCAGTTGTGAAGTTTTGATAAGATTAGAGTTATAAAGAGTAAGTAGTTAGTTTTAAAAGTGAAGTGAAGATGAAAAGTAAGAAAAGAGTGATTTCAGTTGTGAAGTTTTGATAAGATTAGAGTTATAAAGAGTAAGTAGTTAGTTTTAAAAGTGAAGTGAAGATGAAAAGTAAGAAAAGAGTGATTTCAGTTGTGAAGTTTTGATAAGATTAGAGTTATAAAGAGTAAGTAGTTAGTTTTAAAAGTGAAGTGAAGATGAAAAGTAAGAAAAGAAGAGTGATTTCAGTTGTGAAGTTTTGATAAGATTAGAGTTATAAAGAGTAAGTAGTTAGTTTTAAAAGTGAAGTGAAGAAGAAAAGTAAGAAAAGAGTGATTTCAGTTGTGAAGTTTTGATAAGATTAGAGTTATAAAGAGTAAGTAGTTAGTTTTAAAAGTGAAGTGAAGATGAAAAGTAAGAAAAGAAGAGTGATTTCAGTTGTGAAGTTTTGATAAGATTAGAGTTATAAAGAGTAAGTAGTTAGTTTTAAAAGTGAAGTGAAGAAGAAAAGTAAGAAAAGAGTGATTTCAGTTGTGAAGTTTTGATAAGATTAGAGTTATAAAGAGTAAGTAGTTAGTTTTAAAAGTGAAGTGAAGATGAAAAGTAAGAAAAGAAGAGTGATTTCAGTTGTGAAGTTTTGATAAGATTAGAGTTATAAAGAGTAAGTAGTTAGTTTTAAAAGTGAAGTGAAGATGAAAAGTAAGAAAAGAGTGATTTCAGTTGTGAAGTTTTGATAAGATTAGAGTTATAAAGAGTAAGTAGTTAGTTTTAAAAGTGAAGTGAAGATGAAAAGTAAGAAAAGAGTGATTTCAGTTGTGAAGTTTTGATAAGATTAGAGTTATAAAGAGTAAGTAGTTAGTTTTAAAAGTGAAGTGAAGAAGAAAAGTAAGAAAATAAGAGTGATTTCAGTTGTGAAGTTTTGATAAGATTAGAGTTATAAAGAGTAAGTAGTTAGTTTTAAAAGTGAAGTGAAGATGAAAAGTAAGAAAAGAGTGATTTCAGTTGTGAAGTTTTGATAAGATTAGAGTTATAAAGAGTAAGTAGTTAGTTTTAAAAGTGAAGTGAAGATGAAAAGTAAGAAAAGAAGAGTGATTTCAGTTGTGAAGTTTTGATAAGATTAGAGTTATAAAGAGTAAGTAGTTAGTTTTAAAAGTGAAGTGAAGATGAAAAGTAAGAAAAAGAGTGATTTCAGTTGTGAAGTTTTGATAAGATTAGAGTTATAAAGAGTAAGTAGTTAGTTTTAAAAGTGAAGTGAAGATGAAAAGTAAGAAAAGAAGAGTGATTTCAGTTGTGAAGTTTTGATAAGATTAGAGTTATAAAGAGTAAGTAGTTAGTTTTAAAAGTGAAGTGAAGATGAAAAGTAAGAAAAGAGTGATTTCAGTTGTGAAGTTTTGATAAGATTAGAGTTATAAAGAGTAAGTAGTTAGTTTTAAAAGTGAAGTGAAGATGAAAAGTAAGAAAAGAGTGATTTCAGTTGTGAAGTTTTGATAAGATTAGAGTTATAAAGAGTAAGTAGTTAGTTTTAAAAGTGAAGTGAAGATGAAAAGTAAGAAAAGAGTGATTTCAGTTGTGAAGTTTTGATAAGATTAGAGTTATAAAGAGTAAGTAGTTAGTTTTAAAAGTGAAGTGAAGATGAAAAGTAAGAAAAGAGTGATTTCAGTTGTGAAGTTTTGATAAGATTAGAGTTATAAAGAGTAAGTAGTTAGTTTTTAAAAGTGAAGTGAAGATGAAAAGTAAGAAAAGAGTGATTTCAGTTGTGAAGTTTTGATAAGATTAGAGTTATAAAGAGTAAGTAGTTAGTTTTAAAAGTGAAGTGAAGATGAAAAGTAAGAAAAGAAGAGTGATTTCAGTTGTGAAGTTTTGATAAGATTAGAGTTATAAAGAGTAAGTAGTTAGTTTTAAAAGTGAAGTGAAGAAGAAAAGTAAGAAAAGAGTGATTTCAGTTGTGAAGTTTTGATAAGATTAGAGTTATAAAGAGTAAGTAGTTAGTTTTAAAAGTGAAGTGAAGATGAAAAGTAAGAAAAGAAGAGTGATTTCAGTTGTGAAGTTTTGATAAGATTAGAGTTATAAAGAGTAAGTAGTTAGTTTTAAAAGTGAAGTGAAGAAGAAAAGTAAGAAAAGAGTGATTTCAGTTGTGAAGTTTTGATAAGATTAGAGTTATAAAGAGTAAGTAGTTAGTTTTAAAAGTGAAGTGAAGATGAAAAGTAAGAAAAGAAGAGTGATTTCAGTTGTGAAGTTTTGATAAGATTAGAGTTATAAAGAGTAAGTAGTTAGTTTTAAAAGTGAAGTGAAGATGAAAAGTAAGAAAAGAGTGATTTCAGTTGTGAAGTTTTGATAAGATTAGAGTTATAAAGAGTAAGTAGTTAGTTTTAAAAGTGAAGTGAAGATGAAAAGTAAGAAAAGAGTGATTTCAGTTGTGAAGTTTTGATAAGATTAGAGTTATAAAGAGTAAGTAGTTAGTTTTAAAAGTGAAGTGAAGAAGAAAAGTAAGAAAATAAGAGTGATTTCAGTTGTGAAGTTTTGATAAGATTAGAGTTATAAAGAGTAAGTAGTTAGTTTTAAAAGTGAAGTGAAGATGAAAAGTAAGAAAAGAGTGATTTCAGTTGTGAAGTTTTGATAAGATTAGAGTTATAAAGAGTAAGTAGTTAGTTTTAAAAGTGAAGTGAAGATGAAAAGTAAGAAAAGAAGAGTGATTTCAGTTGTGAAGTTTTGATAAGATTAGAGTTATAAAGAGTAAGTAGTTAGTTTTAAAAGTGAAGTGAAGATGAAAAGTAAGAAAAGAGTGATTTCAGTTGTGAAGTTTTGATAAGATTAGAGTTATAAAGAGTAAGTAGTTAGTTTTAAAAGTGAAGTGAAGATGAAAAGTAAGAAAAGAGTGATTTCAGTTGTGAAGTTTTGATAAGATTAGAGTTATAAAGAGTAAGTAGTTAGTTTTAAAAGTGAAGTGAAGATGAAAAGTAAGAAAAGAGTGATTTCAGTTGTGAAGTTTTGATAAGATTAGAGTTATAAAGAGTAAGTAGTTAGTTTTAAAAGTGAAGTGAAGATGAAAAGTAAGAAAAGAGTGATTTCAGTTGTGAAGTTTTGATAAGATTAGAGTTATAAAGAGTAAGTAGTTAGTTTTAAAAGTGAAGTGAAGAAGAAAAGTAAGAAAATAAGAGTGATTTCAGTTGTGAAGTTTTGATAAGATTAGAGTTATAAAGAGTAAGTAGTTAGTTTTAAAAGTGAAGTGAAGAAGAAAAGTAAGAAAATAAGAGTGATTTCAGTTGTGAAGTTTTGATAAGATTAGAGTTATAAAGAGTAAGTAGTTAGTTTTAAAAGTGAAGTGAAGATGAAAAGTAAGAAAAGAGTGATTTCAGTTGTGAAGTTTTGATAAGATTAGAGTTATAAAGAGTAAGTAGTTAGTTTTAAAAGTGAAGTGAAGATGAAAAGTAAGAAAAGAGTGATTTCAGTTGTGAAGTTTTGATAAGATTAGAGTTATAAAGAGTAAGTAGTTAGTTTTAAAAGTGAAGTGAAGAAGAAAAGTAAGAAAATAAGAGTGATTTCAGTTGTGAAGTTTTGATAAGATTAGAGTTATAAAGAGTAAGTAGTTAGTTTTAAAAGTGAAGTGAAGATGAAAAGTAAGAAAAGAGTGATTTCAGTTGTGAAGTTTTGATAAGATTAGAGTTATAAAGAGTAAGTAGTTAGTTTTAAAAGTGAAGTGAAGATGAAAAGTAAGAAAAGAGTGATTTCAGTTGTGAAGTTTTGATAAGATTAGAGTTATAAAGAGTAAGTAGTTAGTTTTAAAAGTGAAGTGAAGATGAAAGTAAGAAAAGAGTGATTTCAGTTGTGAAGTTTTGATAAGATTAGAGTTATAAAGAGTAAGTAGTTAGTTTTAAAAGTGAAGTGAAGAAGAAAAGTAAGAAAAGAAGAGTGATTTCAGTTGTGAAGTTTTGATAAGATTAGAGTTATAAAGAGTAAGTAGTTAGTTTTAAAAGTGAAGTGAAGAAGAAAAGTAAGAAAATAAGAGTGATTTCAGTTGTGAAGTTTTGATAAGATTAGAGTTATAAAGAGTAAGTAGTTAGTTTTAAAAGTGAAGTGAAGATGAAAAGTAAGAAAAGAAGAGTGATTTCAGTTGTGAAGTTTTGATAAGATTAGAGTTATAAAGAGTAAGTAGTTAGTTTTAAAAGTGAAGTGAAGAAGAAAAGTAAGAAAATAAGAGTGATTTCAGTTGTGAAGTTTTGATAAGATTAGAGTTATAAAGAGTAAGTAGTTAGTTTTAAAAGTGAAGTGAAGATGAAAAGTAAGAAAAGAGTGATTTCAGTTGTGAAGTTTTGATAAGATTAGAGTTATAAAGAGTAAGTAGTTAGTTTTAAAAGTGAAGTGAAGATGAAAAGTAAGAAAAGAGTGATTTCAGTTGTGAAGTTTTGATAAGATTAGAGTTATAAAGAGTAAGTAGTTAGTTTTAAAAGTGAAGTGAAGATGAAAAGTAAGAAAAGAGTGATTTCAGTTGTGAAGTTTTGATAAGATTAGAGTTATAAAGAGTAAGTAGTTAGTTTTTAAAAGTGAAGTGAAGATGAAAAGTAAGAAAAGAGTGATTTCAGTTGTGAAGTTTTGATAAGATTAGAGTTATAAAGAGTAAGTAGTTAGTTTTAAAAGTGAAGTGAAGAAGAAAAGTAAGAAAAGAGTGATTTCAGTTGTGAAGTTTTGATAAGATTAGAGTTATAAAGAGTAAGTAGTTAGTTTTAAAAGTGAAGTGAAGATGAAAAGTAAGAAAAGAAGAGTGATTTCAGTTGTGAAGTTTTGATAAGATTAGAGTTATAAAGAGTAAGTAGTTAGTTTTAAAAGTGAAGTGAAGATGAAAAGTAAGAAAAGAGTGATTTCAGTTGTGAAGTTTTGATAAGATTAGAGTTATAAAGAGTAAGTAGTTAGTTTTTAAAAGTGAAGTGAAGATGAAAAGTAAGAAAAGAGTGATTTCAGTTGTGAAGTTTTGATAAGATTAGAGTTATAAAGAGTAAGTAGTTAGTTTTAAAAGTGAAGTGAAGAAGAAAAGTAAGAAAAGAAGAGTGATTTCAGTTGTGAAGTTTTGATAAGATTAGAGTTATAAAGAGTAAGTAGTTAGTTTTAAAAGTGAAGTGAAGATGAAAAGTAAGAAAAGAGTGATTTCAGTTGTGAAGTTTTGATAAGATTAGAGTTATAAAGAGTAAGTAGTTAGTTTTAAAAGTGAAGTGAAGATGAAAAGTAAGAAAAGAGTGATTTCAGTTGTGAAGTTTTGATAAGATTAGAGTTATAAAGAGTAAGTAGTTAGTTTTAAAAGTGAAGTGAAGAAGAAAAGTAAGAAAAGAAGAGTGATTTCAGTTGTGAAGTTTTGATAAGATTAGAGTTATAAAGAGTAAGTAGTTAGTTTTAAAAGTGAAGTGAAGATGAAAAGTAAGAAAATAAGAGTGATTTCAGTTGTGAAGTTTTGATAAGATTAGAGTTATAAAGAGTAAGTAGTTAGTTTTAAAAGTGAAGTGAAGATGAAAAGTAAGAAAAGAGTGATTTCAGTTGTGAAGTTTTGATAAGATTAGAGTTATAAAGAGTAAGTAGTTAGTTTTAAAAGTGAAGTGAAGATGAAAAGTAAGAAAAGAAGAGTGATTTCAGTTGTGAAGTTTTGATAAGATTAGAGTTATAAAGAGTAAGTAGTTAGTTTTAAAAGTGAAGTGAAGAAGAAAAGTAAGAAAAGAGTGATTTCAGTTGTGAAGTTTTGATAAGATTAGAGTTATAAAGAGTAAGTAGTTAGTTTTAAAAGTGAAGTGAAGATGAAAAGTAAGAAAAGAGTGATTTCAGTTGTGAAGTTTTGATAAGATTAGAGTTATAAAGAGTAAGTAGTTAGTTTTAAAAGTGAAGTGAAGATGAAAAGTAAGAAAAGAGTGATTTCAGTTGTGAAGTTTTGATAAGATTAGAGTTATAAAGAGTAAGTAGTTAGTTTTAAAAGTGAAGTGAAGATGAAAAGTAAGAAAGAAGAGTGATTTCAGTTGTGAAGTTTTGATAAGATTAGAGTTATAAAGAGTAAGTAGTTAGTTTTAAAAGTGAAGTGAAGAAGAAAAGTAAGAAAAGAGTGATTTCAGTTGTGAAGTTTTGATAAGATTAGAGTTATAAAGAGTAAGTAGTTAGTTTTAAAAGTGAAGTGAAGATGAAAAGTAAGAAAAGAAGAGTGATTTCAGTTGTGAAGTTTTGATAAGATTAGAGTTATAAAGAGTAAGTAGTTAGTTTTAAAAGTGAAGTGAAGAAGAAAAGTAAGAAAATAAGAGTGATTTCAGTTGTGAAGTTTTGATAAGATTAGAGTTATAAAGAGTAAGTAGTTAGTTTTAAAAGTGAAGTGAAGAAGAAAAGTAAGAAAATAAGAGT
>CAMPDV010005789.1:0-28764 GCA_946699065.1 Loxodes magnus | reverse complement strand
AATGAATTATAATATTTGATAGCAAAAATTTAAAGAAATAAATAGGCAGTTCTTAAAGCAAAAGGAGAGATTGAATGAAGATATTGAATCTGCTAAATACTTTAAGAAATCAACTAACTTTTGATAAAAAGTAAAAAATCTAAATAAAAGAGTATCATTATGATATAGACGTTATTAATATAGATAGAAAGAGAAAATAATAAATATAGTTAGCTTTCCTTTTCTTAAGTAATTATCTTAAAATCCATTTGATATACCACATATATATAAAATTAATGGCTTCATATGCAAGTTAATTAATAGATATAATATTTTCTTCACATGAATCAATACTTTTTTATATAAATTATTTATCAAGTAAGATAAGTTTTAATTTTTAAATATTAGAAATATTTTATCATTTGAAGGAAGGTGCAATAGATCTTGTTTGATATATGTAAGGTATTGAAAAAGAATACTTAGAAGAAATAAAAGTTAAATCATCGATGAGATATGATTCAAACTTGATATCCAACATTATGTTTCAAATGTATGATTCTAAAAATATTCCTAAGAATAAATTAAATACATAACTAGGTTATATATTTATTCAACGATATGAGTTCAAGCTTATTTATTTCTATGATGATTTTACAGTTAATTTATATAATTATTAAATCTAAGCATTAAATATATCTATGCTTCATGAATAAATGTTCTGATATAGTTTCATTATTAATTGTTTGGTAATAATGTATTTTAATTATAAATTAAATGATAGTTATATAATCTTTATATGCTTTATATATCTAATTTTTCAAGCTTAATTAAAGAATCTTGATCACTCAGATTAACTAATTTTTGAATGTATATATTTGTTATAACCTTCTTCCAATCTGGATAATCTTAGACTTTATATTATCAATAAATTCAATAAAGCTTCATATTTCTGTGTAAAGTAATTTAAAGTCGGAAAATCATAATAAGTTATAATTGAAAAACTTAGATCTATTTTACGTTCAAGTGATTAACAATATCCTAATTATCATTTAAGTAAATGAATCTGTTTTATGAAATATAGTGTAGCGAAGTTAGCATTAGTTATTGATAAGCATCTTAGTTTAACTTTATTGAAGTAAGTTCGAAAATGCAATACATATAAAATCTAGAGCTATTGGTTTTTTAATTTAAAAATATTAAAAAAATCTTAAATGTATATAATAAGATAAATAACATTAAGAAAACTAATAAATGTATTTCAAATGATGGAAAATAGTAAGAAATAAACTAAAATAAAAGAGATTAAACTAATTAAATTTAATAAAGCTAAATAATAATAACTGACTTGAAATTTTAGAACAAGTAAACTTTAATCATAACTAATACAAGTCAAATAATTAAGTTTGGAAAATAAGTAGTATAATGAAATCTAATTAGCATCTTAATTAATTATACTTAAAGGATTTTATAAAAAACTTGAATTTATATTAGAAAGCATTAAAATATAAATCAAACATTATAGATTTTATTAAAATGCTTTCAGCAAATTTTTTAATTTATTGTCAAGAAAAGAAATATAAATAAAGATAAAAATTTTTCTCTTAGCTTTTTAATTAATTTTATCTAAAAAAAATTATTATTTTAGCACTTTTCTTCATTTAATCCTTTTCTTCTAAATATATAATACTTTTTGTTAATGATTTGGCTATTTTTATTCTATTTAAATAAATTGTACAAAATACTAAATTAATTTAAAATTTTATCGTTTTCACGATTCCATCTGGATATTAGAACTTACTAATGCAAATGAATAAGATTTAAATTTACTTTCTTGTATATCATTCTGATTATAAGTGTTTTAGAAAATTAGAAATCAGAGATTTTTTCATTCGCCTTTCTCAGTTTTTTTTCAAATAAGCCTATTTAGATAAAGTACTTGCATTTAATCATTATTTTTTACAATTTAATAAATCCTTTGAACATATTTGAAACTAAATTTTTTAGTTATATCTGTTTTTTTAATGGAAGAACTATGTAGATAGCTTTAGTTATTGATAAAATGATTTTTCGAATATAATCCCATAATTTCTTTTTCTATGAATGACATTCTACAATTATTTATTTTTTTAATATGCTATAATCTCTATTTTCCACAATACGAATCGCAGAATACTTTATTAAAAATATCATATTAAGGTTTGATATAGCTTGTTACTAAGCTACTTAAAATGCAAATATAAATTATTTCTAAAATAATAGTCTCATTTAATATTTTAAATGTAAGTCTTTAATATGTTTTGGTATTTATATCTAACTCTATAATTAAAAAGTTTGCTGTACTAAATGCTTAAATTCCACTTAATTGTCTTTAAGCAATTTCTATTAATTTTATTTTAGCCTTTGCTAAATAATTCCTAGCTATTGCTATCACCTTAAAGATATATACAACATGCTAATACATTTTCTTACTGTTTTAAAATAACTTAGTTAGCTCTCCTTACTCACTAAAAAGAAAAGTTAAGTCTGAATTGGAATTCTATTATAGATTTAATGGATAGCTTTATGTGCTGAAATAGTAAACCTTGTTTGAACATATCTCTCAAAAAGCATTAGTTTGCAATCTTTCAAACTAAAGCCATTGAAAGTAGAATTAAGACTTTGTGATGTTTAATTTACGTTTCATTACTTTATTGAGCATCCAGTAAAGAATTACCTATATAATACCTTCTGGTACATACTCTTGGAAGTAAAAGGTATATAAAAATATTTTTAAGCTATTGGTTAGAAAATTTAAAGTTAGCTAATAATAACTTAGATTAAACCCTAGAGACTCGATTCATTAACCACTTTAGTTTTAAAATTTAATTCTAATTTCTTTACTAAATCGCTTTATATTTTAACTATAGTTGAATAAAAGCCTTATATATTATTAAAAATACCGGTATTTAAAAATTGTTAGACAGTATAATAGAGAAATGGGTATAAAAGAGGCCAAAGATATTTGATAATAGATTATAAGTTAGATTTAGATATTAAAATATGATTAAGGGGTATTTATTAAAGTGTAAATGCTTAGAGAAGAAGTTTATAGAATAAAATTAATGCTTTAGAATCTATTTCATCAAAACTCTTATTTCGTTAGTAGTATAATATCTGTATATACGAAAAAGAATCCTTTAAGATAGATAAGTTAATGGTGTATTATAGAAATTATACTTCAATCTATATAGTAATTTTGACTCTGAGTCTCTTAAGACATAATACGATAGTAGTTATAAAACTACAAAGCAGCTTTATTTGTTCTCTAGATAGTTATTATAAAGGTTTAATGTTGTAAGATCATACATTTGAGTTTATCGATTTAGTTTGAATTAGGAATATAATTGGTTTAACTATCCTATATCTATGATAAGCCTCCTTTTATATGCTCTTAACTCTTAAATATTATTTAAATTTCTCTTTATTGTTAGAATTTCTGTTCTTTATGGATTATTAATAGTTATTTCTTACAAAATACTTGCAAGAATAGCTATTTAAATCTCTTCCTAAATTTATTTAAATAAATAAGAATTTGCACTAAGATTGAAGATTAAGAGAGAAAGATGGATTCTTATTGAAGTAGTTATTTTAAGCAAGTTTTATGAACTTAAAGACTTAATAGTTACAAGAGAGTAGAAAGTTGATTGTATAAAAATATCTTAAGTATAGATGAATAAAGAAAGTAAAGAAATAGAAATTTGCTCTTTTGCAAGTTGCTTAATTGATTAGATTAAAAATTAAATGATTCAACTCGATAGAATAACTTATATATATCAATATATATCAATATTTATAATCAATAAAATAGTTATTTTATTCTAGGTTTCAAATTAAATCTAATTATCCATAAATCGCACTAAATAGATCCAATGCAAACAAAATTTTTGTCTATTAATTCCAATTTAGTTATATCTTAGATCCTTTATTAGCTTACTATTTATAAAAACCCTAAATACATTTTTTAAAGTTTTTCTTATCTAATTTTATTTCTTTTTATTTCTAAGTACATAGACATTTTATCTTAAATCATATAACAAATAAATTTAAATTTCCTGTTTTCAGCATATAAGCTTTAAATCTTTCGATCTTATCTTATATAAGATAATCAAGCTTATTACTTAATGTATATAAGAATAGTTATTATTTATATAAAGAACTACTTAAAACTTTTCAAGTGTTTTCTTTATTACTCTCACTAACCTTCAAATCTAGAAAGATTATTCTTCCCTCTATATAAATACTTACTTCTATTACTCTGCATTTCTAATCTATCTCTAGCTAAGCTTTTCTATGCTTTCCTTATTTTTTCCTAAATAATTACTTTTTCACAAGTTAATACTTAATTAGGGTTGCTAAAAGTGATGTTATTTCTTTCAATATTTTAATCATCGACAATAGTTTCTTCATTAAAAGAACTTAAATCATCTTAGCTTCGTTCTTTTCCATATTTTTACTAATTAAGCAAATTTTTAGAAACTAAATCTTGCTTAATTTTCTTAATAGCTATCTAGTACTTAGGGTTATTCTCTAATTCATAATTTTGAATAGCCTTGTTAATTTATTGCTATATAAATATCTTACTCTTGATGTTTAGCTTAGTTAGCTGCTATAATTCCTTTTGTATGATGAATCTAAAAATTTTAGTATTAAAGTTAATACTGCGAAGCATAATAAACGGATTAGAAGAAATACTCCATAAGCTATACCTTGCATTGATTAAACTCTTTTGCTTATATAATTTTCTTTATCACATCTATATTTATAGTCTATATTTAGTTTCGTATTCTGAATACAGTTTTCAAAACTTTCAGGAAATAAATCTTCACAGCCAAGCATATAAATGCTTATTAGTCCATGCAAAAATAAACAGCTGGGGAGCATATTTAAGGCCTTTTAGTGAACTTTTATTTAAGCGAATTTTTCCCATTTAAAATATCGCTTTAATAAGAATTTGTCTGATAAGAGTCTTACTAGAGTAGCGCCAAAAACACAAAAGTTAAGGATAGGAATTCCTGTTGAATAAAGCTAAGCAGCAAATATAATGCTCAGAATCTTAGCATAATTAAACGAAATTATAATCTTGGGATTTATTTTTATTCAGCTGAGTCATTTACTTAATCTATTTTACCTTCTTTGCATACTTTAAGTTAACTTACTTAGAGGTCATTACACTAATAAGTTTGATAGAGCTGGAAAAAATATCAAAATAAATAGTGTTAAAGTTATCTAGCTTCCAATATCTAAATATCACATGCGCTTAAAGTCGTCATAGCTGTTATTGAAAAATTAATTTTTCTTGTCTTTGGAAATCCAATAAGGCAATTAAGCATTTACAATGGTTTTCATCAATCCAATATTAAAAAAATTCAATAAAAAACATAATAGATAAGAAATCATGTGCTTCCTAAATACTCTCCTATATTTGAAAATACTTGGAAATAAATTTTATAATTTTAAGTGAAATTAAATTGGCCATTATTATCACCATGGAAGAAAAATACATCAAATTCTATTTTATGTCATAATGATCTACATAATGCTAGCATCATCTTCCTACTTTGTTATTTTCAAAGGCATCTTCTTAGAAAGAGCATCAGCAAAAATAAGCATTCGATCCTTCTTCATAATTTTTTTAAGCTTCCTCAAAGGTATAGAAGTAACTAAACTCTCTACTTATCCATAGATGCTAGCAATCTGATTGATTTGGAAATTCGTAATATTTTTAATAACTTAACACTTAAAATATGCACAAGGAAACCATAACTGTAATGGATACTGAAAACATAAATAAAGATACCAGCATCTTTTTTCTTTTTTGGATTTAAAAATTTTCAAATTTGATATCTTAAGGTTCTACTCAGTCATTATTTAAAATATGAAATTAATCTATAAAACTTTGGAACTTTTAATCCTTTATTTAGCATTTTCTGCATTTCTAATATTATTTAAAAAAATTTTTACTATGCTCATGTTCAAAAACTACGAACACTACATTATCATTCAAATCATTATAAGATTTTGTGTTTATAATGATAGAAAATATTTTTCTTCCTATTAAATCATTTTAGAAACTTAAAAACTGAATCTTGCTTTAATTTTCTTAATTTGCTTCAAGAGTCTGAATTCTTTCATTTATATTATGTTGCTTTTAATAAAGCCATATTAAGTTATTTGTTTTCTTTAAGACAATTACTTGCTTTACTTTTCCAAATCTATTTTAAATTATTTGTTTGAGATTTTCAATGTCAATTTTTTATTCTTTCTTGAGCTTCAATTGCACAGTAAAGTTAGAAACTAACTTTCTCCTTTAGTTTCAGTTTTAAATGAGTAACTTTAATCTGATATTATAAAAGATAATTGAAAGTAGAAAAACTATCTGACTGGTGATATCTACTATAATAATGTCTTTTTTGAATTTATTATTATAGTCGATATATCCTTCTTCTAATTTCTCTTGCTAATGGCTTGCTTTATACTAATAATATTCTGCATCGTTAGCTTATTTTGATAGAAATAAAAAGTATCTTCAGTAAATCATAATATTGATGATCCTGTTGTGTATAAGTTAGCTATTGTGATCTTATCAACAAAACTCGATTAATAGTCGTTTAAATCAACCGCTTCATTCTCCCCCTCTGTAATTATTTACAATAGAAACTATGCTAATAGCACTAATAACTAAAAAAGTTATGCAGATAAACTTCAAGAAGTCAAAATAAAGATCTATCTAAAAATAATTCTCGTCTTCATTTACAAATCCTAAAACAAATATTCTCCTTCAAGACCATTTAGGTGTTTAGGCATAATTTTAAAATATTTTATTAGAATTTTTCCCTTTGAGAGGATTTATTTAATCTTTTACTGTTTCATTCATTTTTTTCAAATACTTTTTTTACCAGATTTTCTCCAAACTAATTAGACAATTATTGCTGAAAATATGGTAATTGAAGATAATGCTAGACATAAAATACGATTTAAAGGCATTTTTTTTCGTGTATTATATACATCATTATTATACCCTTATTTTAAATTTTAAATTTAAACGAATTTTTCCTATAAATAAGCATCGGATGAGCCGCAAGCTCCATTATCTCAATTACATGCAGGAGTGTAGCGACCTCAATGGCAAAAGGAATCATTTATAAATGGAGTGGGACAAATACAAGTGTCTAAGCAATCCCCTCCATCTCAGCCACATTGAGCAGTATTACACTCGATATTACAATATCCATCTTACAAAAAATAGGCTACTTTATAAATTTCACAATCACATTCAACACCTCAGCATTCATCACTATCCATACCACAAGATGGATTATTACAGTATGTTTCACAATGTCCATTATTAGTAAAAGAGAGCAAAGGGCCATATCCCAACAATTTGATTATTCAGTTCCTGTACAATCTCCTTAGTCATAATTACATTCTGCATAATTACACTAAGGTTAGCAAGCACCGTTTCCTAAAAAATAGTTTTCGCATTGAGGCATACATTTTTGACAGTCTAAACCATCATAATTGCATGCTTCAACCTAGCAAGAGATCTAGTAAAAACCGTCATTTATTTAAGTTGAAGAGCACCCTTCACTACATAAATCTTAACAATCTCCACCATCAAATTAACACTCAGTAGAATTACATTCAATATTGCAATATCCATTACCAATATTTATAAAATCACATAAATCATTACAAGGTCTACAATCCCCTCCATCCATCAAACATTCAAAATTAGCACATTGCAACTAACAAATTTTATCTTAAAGTAAAGAATTATTGCAACCTTTTCTACATTATGACATAACTCTCTAGCATAGCACAAAAAGTAATATCGGAACTAAAATATTCATTTGATTAAGAATTTTCATAGTTGTAAAGAAAATAAAAATAGATTTAAAAGTTATGATCATAATAAAATTTACCTCTTAACAAATAATAATATTTCATATCTCTTTCAGCTATATAACTTATATAAAATAGATAGCTATTCAACCATCCTATTTTTCCTTTTATTTCAAGTTTTTTAGCTTTAATTATTTCATTTATAAGTTAAGTTTATAGAACTTATAGCTGCATATAAATTAATTAAATTTCAAAAAAATTAGCATAGCATTAATAACTAGCAAGTCACCTCTAATGAAACCAAATAAGATGTAATAGACATTATTTTTGAGTTAGTTGTATAAAATGTATGCAAAGAGTAGAAAAAGAAAATATGATTAATAAATTAAAAATTAAAAGCTGATTATAATCTTTCTATTAATGGGTGATTAAAAAACACTAAGTACTTATAACTTTAATTGTAAGAAGGACACTTTTTCTTGTAAGTGAAAAAGGAAAGCTTCTCAAATAGACATAAAGGCAGTTATAAAATCTATTAAGCACAAATAAATGTAAAATTTTAATCAAGATTTGTTAAATTGAAGATAGGCTTATAAGAGTTAATTTTGTAAGATCTTTAAATTTAAGAATATTTAATAAATTCATATTTCATAGTTATTTTTATTATAAAGGTAGTCATAAAATAACTAATTTTAATTAAAACTTAAGTCTATTTTGATTTCCACTCTGTTAATTTCTTTAATTTACCTTCATTTATGAAAGTATAGATATGATTTATATCTATGCTCAATACTTCAGTTTTGATATTTAATTTTCGAAAAATAATTGTTTTGTTTAAAATTACATATCTATTGCTTAATTATAATGCTTATTTTATTTTCTAAATATTTGTATGTTCAATTTATAATTTTTTATATTTAAAATTTTTTTCATTAATGCAACTCTTAAAAACTCTATTGTTTAAATCTTCTTTAATAATCAATAAAATAATCCTCTAGCTTTGCATTAGGATAACAATAATTAATTTAAAGTGTTTATTTAATATGATGAGATATATATCTATTTTATTTTCGAATAATATTCATCATATTCCTTAGAAACCGATTGCTTTGGATTTAGAAATTGACTTAGATTTTAAAATTGATTAAAGTATTTGAATTCTTAAAGAAAGGACTAATTTATAGCAACTTATTTGAGATTTAATTTTTAGTTTATTTAAGTTTTAATAAAAGGTTTTTATTTGCCTATATCTATCTCATCAATTACTTTCTTAGCTTTTAAATCTTTTTGTCTAATTACTTTGAGCTATCAGAATATAAATTCTCAAGTGATTATTTCCATTTCTCTTACTATAAATTCTCCAATAAAAAGATCAAGTCTTTATTTAAGAATAATTAAAGGTAAATAGTTAAGCAAAGAATTGATTACATCAAACTTATAATTATAGATAGGTGAGTATATACTTTCTTTATCTTCACTTAGAAAATTAATATACAAATAACTAGAGCTTAATAACTCTCATAATATTAATATATAAATGGCTTAAGTTTTCTTTATCTTATTAAAATTAGATTGGTAAAACCCACTTTACTCTATCAAATATAAGTTTAAAAATTAATTATTTTATATGGATGTGTAATCCAGTCTTATATGAGCTTAGTTTACTCTGCTTGGAGAATTGATATATCTTAAATAATTGAAATGATATATATAATCTTTTCATTTTCTACCTATTTGGAAGTTTATAAATTCACTATAAGTTTATGTTTTAAATAAACGTATGTCTGCTTTGAAATTCGTTACTAGATTCATTAGGTTTTAAAAAACTATCTTCAAGTTAATCTTAATATCAAAAACTTTTTTTGGTTAGATATTAAATAGAGACACAAGTCTCTATTTGAAAGTATCTTGTAATTTAATTTTTTCTCTTATTTTAAACTTTAAAAGTATATATCACTTTACATTTAGCCTTTAAGTAAAACTAAAAATAGTAAATAAATAAAAAAGATTGCTTGACTGAGTTTATTTATAAAGTAAGCTTTATTACAAAATCCTAAATAGAAATTAGTTTAAAAATATAAGTAATTCCCAATAAATTCATCATGTTAAGGATGTGAAAATCTAGTAATATATAGAAATTTAAATATTGCTAAAGAACTTTTAGTGTTTACATTAAAGTTAAATCCTAATATCTGCTAACTTTAATTTTCTTTATTTCCTCTATAAAAATAGTATGCTATATAAAATTTAATATGCAAAATGTATAAATTAGACTAGTAATCTATCTATATCCATATTTCAGTAAAGAGCCTTTTATGTTTATTAATGTCTACTAACTCAGGCAATTTAATTATCTTAATCCTTTTTATTTAAAATAATGATAGATATTATTTTAATAGCTTGATTAAATATTATGAAACATCTTAGTGTTCAATCATTCATACACTTACTAGCTACTTTAATTGCAATAATAATCCTAATCTTAATTAGCTAAATATTTAATGGATACCTAAATTTCTTAGTTAAAAGGGTTAGATTAAAAAAATTTCATTAAGTTAATATGTAATTCTTTGAATACTAAATAGAGCCTGATAAAGATTAAGGATAAGAAATTAAGAAGTATAATAAATTTCTCCTTTATTAAGGTAAGCAAACTTATGCAAGAGCAGGTAGAGACAAATTATTTAAATACATAATCTTATATTTACTTAAAAAAGCCAAGCTTAATAGATGTTTCTTTAGAATAAATTTTTTTCATGAGGTTTCTTTAATCTTTTTATCCCTCAATTTCCAGAAATTTCCAGAAATTTCGAAATAAAATATGTTTTTTATTTTTTTTAAATCTTCGCTTTCAATTAATAGCTAGTTCTCTTGGTATGTATAATCTCTTTAAAGTGTTGTCTTGTTTAAGCCTAAAAATTTATTTTAATTAATTACAGTAAAACCTTTCTTTATTCCTTTTTACATTCCTTTGATATTTATTCTTTACATTTTAATATTTTTTCCTATCATTTTTTAGTTTTATCTTTGAAGCAAATGTTTGGGTTTTTTTAATTATTTTGTGAATTGCAATAATATTATATTTTATCTTTGATTTTATGTCTTTAATCTTTATTTTCTCTATTTGCATCTTATCAAATTTTTTTAAGTGCAAAATTTTTATGTTTGCAGTTCTTGCAACCTTTTTATATCTTTTTCAATTTTTATCTGCTTTTTACTAATATAGTTGTGATGGAATAACATGAGAATATATGAGTGTGATGAGTGGTCACATGTATTCAGTCTATGCTGTAGCTAAATCAAGTGATGGTAAGGTTATATTTTCGTGAAGAGGAGATAAAACAATGAGGAGATGGGATAAAATTACAAGAGAGTGTAAGATTGTGATGAGTTTTCGCAAATCTGATGTCTATGTTGCTGATAAATTAACAATTTAACTTAATTTATTTGCTCAAAAAAATTTTTTAATTTCCTTTAGAGAATAAATCTTCAATCAATTACTTCATATTTATTAAGATTTACTATTAATTTTTCACAGTCCTTCTAAAGATCTTTGGATCTTCAAGCAAATTTACTACTTTTTTAAAAATTTAGTTTCTTTGAACTTAGCAAAATAATTAGAGAAATTCTTCAAAGTTTTATATACTATTTAATTCTTAAAGACTTTAATCTGGCTTATTGCTTATTTAAGTAAATAGCTAATTCACATTTACCTAAGATATTTTTCATTATTAGATTTGTTAGTATCCTTACAATTCCATTCAGTCTGCTAAATAAATAAGATATAAACTAATTATATATCTTTATTAATAATTCTTCAGAATATTTAAACTTATTAGACAACTGTTTAGTTATATTATTAGTAAATTAAAAAGATAAAAAAGATCTTTAAAATTCTAATTTTGAGTTAAATAAATTTAATATTTTAAATTATAAAAAGAAACTTTAGCTAAATTTTATATCTCTAGCGAGTTTTACGTGTCTTAACTAATCAGATAGACATCTTATTTTTGATTAAATCAGATTAAACAAAAGAAAAAATTTCTTTTATGTGAAATTATAGGAGAAAAAGCGACTCTACAGGGATTTGAACCCCAATTTTGGGCTCCGTAGGCCCACGTGCTACCCTTACACCATAGAGCCTCTTATCATTCTTATACTATCATACTCTTAAATTATTTAGTAACTACATCAAATATAAAATGGCAGCTGTGGGATTCGAACCCACGCGCACTAGTGTGCAACAGATCTTAAGTCTGTCTCCTTAACCGACTCGGACAAACTGCCTTAAGATTACTTCTATAACTAGTTTATTAACTCTATTATCTATTTAAACTAAAAATTATCTAAAATCAGATAAATATTTACCTTAAGTTTCTAATTAATATTTCTATAAACTCTAGTGATATTTTCTTATAGATTTAATTATTTGCGAAATTATTGTTAAGATAGGAAGCTATTTAAAATAATTTTATAAAGCTTACTATGATATTAACTTTTTTATTAACTTTTAGTTATGCAAATTAATGATATAATAAATTTAAGTTTAATTCCTAAATAATAATTATCTATTCTTTAGATTATTTATAAATAAATAATTTAATTCCAAAATGTTTTTTATTTAATATTTTTCTTCAAGTTTATTTGATTTTTAAATAGTTTAAAATTTTATTTCATACATTGAACTAGATTAAATATTTAATAATTAAATTTTTAATTTCTATAAAAATTCTAAAAAATTTAAATTTTTAGAATTTAACTTAAAGTTAAATTGCTATAAATAATCGTTTCTAATTATAGGATTATATTACATGTAGATGATTATGGTTAAAAATATAATTAGCTTAAATTCTATATTTTATGATTCTGATTTTTTTCTTCTTGAAAATACTTCTCAATTTACTCTTGCAATTCCTAGAAAAATGCCTTAAAATTATTACAAGCAACATCTACAGTTTTTGATTGAGTAAAACTTACAATTAATGTAGCCAAATGTGAAGTAATAGAATTCTTGAAAAAAAAATGAAAAGAAAGCTAAGCTTCTATTAATATAAAGCTCAATGGGATTCCAATTGCTTAAAAAGATGAAGTTACCTATTTAGGATATTAGTTAGGAATAAAGTAAAATTACAAATTACATTGTACAGCAGTAGCTACCAAATACAGAGTAGCTATTTAAAAAGCTACTGCAATACTTTCTAAATATGGATTAGTATCCCCTCTCAACTTCAAAATTATAAAGACTTATTTCAAGATAGACGTTTAGATCTTAAGAATTCACATTAAATGAGTCATGCTTTATTGACCTAAACTGGCTTCCTTTTACATATATGGCAACTTAAAAGTTAATGCACTTTTATTAAAAATTAATATAATCAGCAAAGAAAATCCTAATTCAGATACTGCTTTTTTATTAGAAAAAGACATTAAATTTAATTTACCAAACTAGAAACATATAAAGAAATGTATCGATTTGTATAATTTTGACATGTCACATGTTTAGAATAATATGGATTTTATAAACTCATGAAATAAAAAATAAAGCATAAATTCTTAATGGAATGTCTCTCTAGGAATACACTTATGCCAACAGCAAAAAGAATTATAGACTAAATATAAAATAATTAAAGTGTATTTCCTGAAATTACTTATACTAAATATAATAAACACTATATTAGAGAGACTATTTCTATCTATAAACTGAGGACTTTTTCTTATTATTTTCAATAAGAACTTAGTAATCGCCACATTAACGTTAGATATAGCATTATTTGCTTATGTGGCTAAGACTTTGATGAAACTGATCATATTTTTGATTGCTAATACTATGCAGACATTATTGAGGAACTTGAAAGTCATAAAGCTTTTAAAGAAAAAGACAAAAAGAAACTAATTCTTTATGACTAAAACTATATAAACAAACATTTTTCAAAAAATCAAAATCCTGAAATAGACAAATTAATCAAAAATTTTAATTCTAAATTACTAAAAAAGCGTATTGAAATGCTTGAACTACAAGATGAGCTTTTAGAAGAGTTTCTAGAAGGAAAAAAAGACAAATTTCATCAAGACAATAAATAAAAATATGATAGAGAAAGAACAAGAAGAAGATTGATTGGCATTTACAAATTTTTATCTTTCAACATATTTGTAATATTTATAGTCTAAGCTATATTTATTGCAACTATGTCTCAATATTCTTAAATATTGAAACTATTATATTTTAATTAATTAATTTTAGTAAATAAAAAACTAAATTTTAGAGGTAAAATTTAAAATTGCTTTTATAAAGATAAATATAAAAAATCAAGTTAAATATGCTTTAATTTTAAAATTTATGAATTTTAGAATGAATCTAGTGACTTAAGTAGCATTACTGTAAGAAAATGCAATCAGTCCACGTTTTTATATTTCTCTTACGTAAATTTTATAATTTACTTTAATTATTCAATAAATTCCTTAATCATTTATTTAATAAAAAAATATTTAGTATAATTTGAATATTTAGTTTAAAAATTAATCTAAGAATCCTTATTTTATGAAATTTTTCAAACTCTAAATTATTTTATAAAGTTTTTAACTTATTTCGTAATCAATTTAAAATACATTTGTATTTATATATTTTAACAAATTTAACTATTAAAAATTAAAAAGTTGTTAATAATGCATAACTATAATGTATTTTAATAGATATAATAGCCATTTAAATTTAATAATATACTCTTAAAGAGAAATAATTAGAATGCTATATAGATAATTATTTTATTTTTAATTATCTAGCAATTTTAGAAATAATGGCATTATTTAATTATTAAACTTATTTTTCTTCGTTTATTTAATACTACTAATATAACTAATATCTATTCTTTCTATAGAAGATCCATAATCTAAGTATTTAAGTTAAGTTAATTTAATCATAAAGTTTCATTTTATGTTCTTAATAAATAATAGAGGTTTTGCATATATGATACTATTTTATGTAAGTTATTACTTATGCTTGGTAGCTTATTTAATTATTATCATTTTAATGCTCTATTTTTTATTAAAAGTGACAGCGGTGGGATTTGAACCCACGCCCCGAAAGACTAGCGCCTTAGACCACTCGGCCACACTGTCTGTTATTAATAGGATATTAGTTTCTTTAAATATTTTAACTTAGAAACAAATTAATTATATACAAGGTTGCTTATAAATAGTTATTATTATAATAAGCATTCATTCTTTATCTTAAAAACTTAAACCTTTATGCTTATCAATTTAGTAAATAAATAGTTTAATTTAATAAAACTTTTAATTGATAGCACTTATATCTAAAAACTATTTTACTCTAAAAAGCTTGAACATTCTTATATTTTTATTCTTCTTTGAAATTAAATGAATAACCTTAATTTGCTAATATAATAATATTGCTAATTTAATAATTATTAAGTTTCTTATTCTATTAGAGTATATATCATTAAACTGCTAAACATCTCTGAAATAGATATTTTAATAGTTAAATTATTATATAGAAGCTACTTCAACTGCTTACTTTTAATGATTCTTAAGAACTAAATTTCAAATTTATTTAATCTTATTAAAGTATTCTATTCATTAATTAAAAATCGCTTTAATTTAGAAAGAAAGCCTGTTTCTCTAATTTAAGCAGATACTTCACTAAAATGAAGTTCTAAATATAAATGTACTAATTAATATAATTAAACTTGTTCAATGTTTAAGCTATATATCTAGAAATCTAAAGCTTAAGCTTATTAAATTAATTACTAGCTTATTAATAATTATTTAGAGTTTAGTTTATTTTAATAACACACTATTTCTTGAAATTATAAAACAAATAGACTCTTAAATTATTAATTTCCTTTTAATTTCCTTTTACTTTTAGTTTTTTAAGTTTGATAGATTAAGTTTTTTTATAGTAGAATAAATATAATAAAAGCTTAGAAAGAATTAAAATATTAGATATAATATAATATTAAGCTATTAATTATTGAGTTAGGAGATTTATAGCTTTATTATTATATTTTATTTAAAATAAACTATTATGAAATTATTATATTTACTAATAAACATCTAACTAACTTTTAAAATTACATTTAACTATTATTTCAGCTAAAACTTTAATAGACTTATAAAAAGCAAGATTATTTAACTTTTTACTAGAACTATTTATTTTAAAACCTTATAACTATATTATATTCTAATTGTAATAAAATAAATAGTTAATATGATATTTAATAACTTTAAATCTAATTAAATGTTAGTTTAATAATGGATAGCTAAATTAAATTATATAATCTTAGTTGTATTGTAAATAAAAAATAATAATTATATATTTCTATTCGTTAACTTTACGAGATAAATATCTCTTTCATTTACAAATTATTAGACAATGCTTGCTAGTTATATTTAAGATTCTATTAATTTAAATTTTATCTATAATTAAAGATATTTCTTAGCTTTATCTAATTTTAGTTTCAAAGTCTATCAAAGTTATCAATGTACCTTATAATGATAATTCTATTGATTAAGGTTTAGAAATAAATTTATTTAATTAAGCATATCATTTATAAATTATATTTTTTGTAAAAGAGTTATAAATAGATAAAATGCTTTATCTTATTACAAAAAGTTTATATTAAAAAAGAGATAACCACCAAATTATTATATCTATACCTTGTGTTTATTATAAATTGTTTTTATTTAAAAAATAAATATTATTTTTACATTTTAAGCTATAGAAAATAGATTAAGTAATTTTATAGCTTCTTTTTATTAAGAAAAGTGATTTTTATTCTTAAAGTAAAAATGCTATTATGAAAGATATAATTTCAATTTATCTGAAACATTTCATTAATTTTATTTAAAATTTTAACTTTAATCTTTTCAATGAAAGTTCAGAAACCTTACATTAATTTTAAAATACAGGAAATGCTTTAATTTAATAATCTTTATATATTATTCATAAAATATCTATTATAAGATTCCTTAATATTTATTTCAACTAATTTGATCATGTCTTATCTTTTATTTAAGTTAAATCTAAATTATAAAATTTAAATTATTTTTTTTAAATATGATTTAATTAAATATTCTGGTTATTTGTATATCATTACTAATATTTTAAATAATTAAAATATTAGTAAAAATTAGGTCTATTTATATATGTGTTTCATGGGAATAAATATATAATAAATTTATTTAATCTATTAGTTAATATTACCTAATAATCTATCATCTAAAATCTTTATAAGCCTATTTATTTGTACCATCTATTAAATGCTTATTTCTTCTTCTAATATATTATGATTCTTGTTAAAATAAATATATTGCGAACATAACTATTAAATGATTAATAAATCTTTTTGTTGTCATATTTTAAATAAATGATTTAACTTTTAGATATAATTTAAAGAAAACTAGGCGTTCTTAAAATTAAAGTGAATAAAGTGATGAGAATAAAAAATTATAAGATTAAATAGTAATTTAAAAATGTATATTTATACTAACAATTTGGGGATTAAATGACTCTATTCACTTATAAAATACCTCTAAAAAATAGTTAACTTTATATATATCTTTTATTTACCAAATATTTGGAAAGATTGTTGTCTTATCTACATAGTTTTGAATTTGAATAAAATAAAAAAAAGAACTAATATCTAATTTATTTAAATCTAGATTAGATTCTGCTTTAGGTATTAAATATTTGCAAATAGATTATTAATATCTTCTAATTAAAAATGGTTCAAAGTTATTTGTAAAGAAATAATCAAAATATTAATTAAAGAGATGTTTAAAGTTTAAAATGATATATGCTTAGAATTAAATATAATTTAGTAAAAGACCTAATGAAGTAGACACTAATATATAATGATTCATAACTCTAGCTTTAGTTGATTGATTATTTTATATTTTATAAAATATAATAATTTCTTAATCTTCTTAGTTAATTTATAATAAATCTTAAAGCTTATTTATTCCTATTGCTATAATTTATTAATTTAAATCTTTTAAGTTATTATTTTGCTTTATAAATTCTAATATAGTGCATAGTTAAATATGCTTTTTGTCTATTTAAGGCTAAAAGGATAAAATATAAGAGTCATTAAGAATTAAGTTTAAGCTATTTACTAATTTTTATCTAAATAGGATGATCCTAATTGTATTATAGCTTGATATTTTTAATTTCCCTCTTTTAAACTTAAAATTCTTAAATAAATGTAAAGAGTAGATTTTCTTAATGAGATACATGCTTAAAAGAATTGAATTACATTCTAAATAAAAATGAAGCAATTAAGTAAATAAATTCTAAATAGGTAGAAGTTTCTAAAGGTTAGATAATATTAGATAGCTCTAAGAACTATAGGTAACTATAAGTAGCATTGTATATAATAACTAATAATATCTAAATAGTTTAGATATCTGCTTTATATAATGATAGAGTTAGCTTTAGAAGTAGATTAGGTAATTAATAGTAAATTAGATAAATGTATATAATATTAATAATTTAATATAAATGCAAGTATATTCAATAAACCATTTCATTATTCTCTTTATTAGAATCTTTAAAACTTAAGTTATAACTATTTACTATCTTATAAGCACAAGCTCTTAGATTCTAATATAAATGTAAGTACTAATTTTAGAAATTAGCTAGACACTATTAAACTAGTAGTTATAATATTAAATTAATATTAAGCTTTATTTTTATTATCTATTTCCAAAGCTAGTTATATTATTAATATTATACTATTTATTACTTAAATCTAATTATATTCAACAATAAATTAAATATTACTATCTTTCTTAGGAATTAAAGATAGTAGCTAAAGAAGCTTAGTTAATTATACTAAAATACCATACTAGCAATATCAAAACCTATCTAGTTTACCTTTGCATAATTTCCTTAATTAAAATATAAAGATATTATATTAAGAATAATTAAAACTAATACTTTTATACTATTAGTTTAATCCTAAGAGTTATAGCTTATTAAAATAAAGGCTACTAGCATAATTATTATTAAGTTAAGGTTATTTTTACTTTAATATATAAATTAAATATATCAAATTAATAATTATTTTACAAATAAACCATAGAGTACAAATACTTAACATATATAAACATTTAGCGAATTTAAATTTAAATTATATTCCTTAAGCAGTATTTAATTATTAACTTGGGCTTTTTATTTAAATTTGAACTTAAAAGATAGGATTTAATTAAAGCAAATTAAGTTCATTGCCTAACTTCTACCTAAAAGAAAATTGAACATGTTAAAGTATCTTTAACTGAAGCCTATGTAATTATCGTTATATTTCTGTCTAAATGAATATAATGTCTGAAAAATCCTTCCGTACTTACTTTTATCAAGCCTGCTTCTGGGTAGCCTATGAACTTATTATTTGGTGAATTTTTATCGAAAGATTTATACTAACTCTAAGAGTAAACTGAAACTTAATCTGCACAGAAAATTATTTCTTAAACTAAGTACGAATTCGCTTTTCCTGTAGAAAGTTACGTTCTTAAAAATGTAGCTTTTTCGATAAATCCGTTATCAGTTCTTAATCCAGCTAGAACTGAAACTTTAGGACCTCCTCCTGAACCATAACTATCAAAAATAGATCCTGAAAAAGCACCAATCATAACTGATTTTTTTGTGATATATCCTGCATCATATGAGCCTCCATCAATCGAAAACGCTGTATATGGTCTATCATTACTGTCTAAAGCCAACGTTAAACCTCTACAATCAGCTGGGCTTGATCTAAGAAAGTTTTGTACAGTTCATTTTCTTAACTATCTACTTTCCTAATTCAGCAATCTTAATTATTAGAACTAATTTATGAATACCCTATTTCATAAACATTTCCATTTATATCTCTCATAGATTTGGTACTAAGTCTTTCTTGAGTATAGCTTTAATTTTCCATAAAGAGCTTATCTATTCTGTGACTTTGAGAAAAGCCTATAATAGCCAATATCAGTAAGAAGGAAATTTTCATTTATACATGTTAAGTACCAAGGTGAATTTATATTGTTTGGAGTAATTTTAAATAACTACTTAAGCTATTAAAAGAGTTACTTTAAATAATAAAAGAATAATTGAAATTATTTGAAAATTAACTCTATTATTAAATTAAAGTATTAAATTAATTGATAGATAATTAAATTGTAAGATTAAGGATTTTTTTTAACTTTAATATCGAAACGTTAATTTAATAGCGAAGCATATATCTATCAGTGCATAATAAAGAAATAAAATAAATATTACTAAGTATTTTCGTAATATCAAAAAGAATTTTTAAAGTAATAAATTAAATTAATAAAATAAAGATTTTTTTTATTTATTATTTGTTGCCAAATAACTCTAATAAATTTTAGAGTATAAATATTACCTAATTATCTATTTTTATCTTGCTTATAAACATTTTCTTTATATTTTCACTATTTGATCCTCTTTTCTTACTTTCTTTACTTTCCATTCTTCAAAAAGATCTTGAAATTTCAATTTTAGTTGTTAAATCATTATTAATTTTTCACTATTAATAACATCAATCTCACAGGAATATAAACCTTTAAAATAATTTAATCAAAGTTTTATCTAAATAGTATTAATAAATTTAGATAATAAATCTCCCATCTATAACTAAAAATTATTATTATGTTTTTAAAATTAAAAAATAAAATAAATCATTAAGCCAATCACAAGCTTTCCATAATAAATAATTATCACATTTAAAAGTAGCTAAAATATAAAAAATAAATAAGGAATAAATATAACTTTATGCATTTAATTAATTTAAGCTACTATAAGTAAGCTTAATATTTATTTATCAATCTGATTATTTATAATTTCTATAATTTTAGTTATCCTTATTTATTTAAGTCTATTTAGATTTAATTATTTTCTTATGAAAGCTAGTCTTAAACAGATAGTAAATAGCGTCTGCTTTATATTATCATTACAATCCTCATACTCTTTGTTTCGTAGCTTAAATAAGGTATATAAACAAAATATATTGATTGATAATGTTAGTTGTAAATAAAACATGCAAGTTAAATTAGATATTTAGGAAAACCAAATAAAATGAATCTCATTTTTATATTTTCTTCCAATATATCTTAAAATAAGCTTAATAATGAATTATTCTAAATTTCTATGCTAATTTTAGTATTTTATTAATTAAAACAAAATAAATCTATATAAAATAAGAAATAGATATTAATAGATTCAAATAGCATTCTGATATAGAATAAATGTAGAAATTTATAATACAATTTAATTGAAAAAAATCCAAATTTATTATAAAATAACTATGATTAGATTTTATGAAAAAGTAATTAAGCAATACAATTAAGAAAATTACTTAAAGATAAAATATAAAGCATACTTAGTAGAATTTATAAACTACCAAGAAGGTATTTAGAATGCTTATAAAGCTATTAAATATTATTATATTTGTTTTTTTTTAATTATTTATTATATGGCTTTATTTAGCCTTATATGTTTTTCTTATTTTAATTAAAAATTTTATTTTCATTCAGTTAAATTAAATTTTTATTTTTTGTTTATTTTTTTGTTTACTTTTTAATTCTTTTTTAATCTTATTGAATTATTTTTCTTATTTTTAGAATATCTATATTTTATTATAGTTTTATATTTTTTTTTAAGGAAATTTTTATTTATTATTTTCATTTTTATTTTTGTAGTATAATTTTTTTTTCTTTTAATTTTTTTTTCAATTTTGTTATTTTGAGATTATTTTTTAGGATGTTTTAAGTTTATTAATATAATTAAGTTTTTTTCAAATTGTATCTTAGTTTATTTTTTTTTATTTTTGTAATTTTTGTAATTTTCGTAATTTTTGTAATTTTTGTAATTTTTGTAATTTTTGTAATTTTTGTAATTTTTAATATTTTATAGATTTTAATATTTAATAGATTTTAATATTATTTGAATTTTTAAACAAATAAATGTAACTATCTAATTTTAAATAGTTTTTTTCATTAAGTTTATTTTTAAATAATTTTCAATTATTAAATAAATAAAATTTTGTAAATTAGTTGTAAGTTTACAAGTTTTTTTTCAGATGAATAAAAAAATTTTATTCTCTATTTTTTTAATAATTTGCGTTATATATTGATTAAAAAAATTTATTTTTGATTGTTAAATTTGAAATAATTAGATTTTTTTTTAATATTTAAATTTTATATTACATACATATCTTATATATTTTTATTCTTTTAAAATTATAAAAAATTAATTTGTATTTATAAAAAAATTCTTTTTTTTTAATTTATTTATAATTTAAAAGTATATTTTTATTATTTTTATTTAGTTTAATTTTTAAGATTAGTATCTTTATTTAAAAAATATTTTTATTTTATTTATCTCAAATAATAATTGAATTTTTAATTAAAATTTATAAATTATTTTAAAATAATATTTTTTTTAAGTTTCAGTAGTCACGTTTAATATTTTTATCTAATAGTTATTATTAACTTTAATTTTCCTTAGCATCTTTTTTAATCAAAATTAATTACTAATTTTGATAAATTCTTATTTTTAGTTAATATTTATTTTTTATCAATTTTATTTTCATTGTAATATATGGTATTTATTGAGAAACTTTTTTATAAGTTAATTATAAGTAATGGATTTAACCTTCTGTTAAAAATGTAAAAAGGTTTTCGACTAAGATCAAAGATAGCCAAAAGAATTATAATGTGGATGTATTCGTTGCATTAAATGTCTTTAAAAGATAGCTTAAGAAACTGATAAAATTAAATGTCAGATTCACAACAAAAAAGTAAGTATAGATGAAAAAAATCTTAAAAATTTCGACATAAAAGATTATTTCAAATAATAGCTAAACAATTTTGAACATTAAGCCAATCTAATCCAATTGATTAAAGACTTATCTGGACAAACGAACGTATAAAAAGCAAGTATCTTAAATATCAAGAAAACATGTGTAGATTTCCAAAAGATCTTCAATGAAATAGTCAAATAAGTTACGTGAATACTATGTTAGAGTGAAATTGACAAGCGTTAGAAGATTGTAAACGAAATAGAGGAAGTCTTAAGAAAGATAAATGTTATAAGTGAGAAGTACCAGCAAATAAAGACTTAAAAGATGGTAACCAGTTAGGAATACAATCGTAATTTAAATACATTGAATGAGGTATAAAAGGAATTTGAAAGCATGTAGAATGAAAAGCAAAGAGTAAGGTCTTTGAGCTACTAAGAAGCAAGCCAAAATTGCAAAACAATATCAGAAATTTCGTTTAAGGTCTTTTAGGAGATCATGAGTATGAATCCCGAATAAAGAACAAATATGCAAGATTTTTCATTTGTAATAAGAAAAGTTATCGATCAATAAAACCAACTCTAGCAAAACCAGGCAAAAGAAGTGAGACAACCTTAAGAAGAAGCAAAAAGATAAATCTAAGGACAGCAAGTTTCATAATAAATACAGCCAAAAGTTCCTGAATAAGTTTAAGCAGTTTAAATACCAAAATAGCCATTTTAAGAACTCAAAATAGAAAGTATTCAACACATTCAAAATATTCTTAACGAATCCCAAAACAATTAAATCAACATAACTTCCATTTTGAGTAATACTTTGAACACAATCAACATATGCTAAAAATAAATGATTCTTTACGATTTAATTCAAATAAAATCCGAGAAGAACTAACAATTTATGTTATAGATTCTGAATTTATCTAAGAACAACTCAAAGCTATAAGTAGCAGCAGCAAATTCATTGACAATTTTAAACTTCATGAACTTCACATTTGCCAATCAAAATTTTTAAAACACTGAATTAAATAACTCAGATCTCTCGGACACTACCTTCACCAACTGTAACTTCGCCAACTCAAACCTAACTACCGCCAACCTCAGAAATACAAAGTTCATAAACTGCGACCTCTCTAACTCTAACTTAACCTCAATCATCACGGAACACCCTCATATTTTCACTGGACACTCTGATCGTGTCACTTCGGTTGCCATCTCTTCAGATGCTAACTTAATAGTATCGGGAAGTAGAGATGAGACGGTGAGACTATGGGACGTCAAGACAGGTACCTGTAAGACCATGAGTGGTCACAAACATTATGTATGATCTGTGGCTATATCCAGTGATTCAGAGTTCATCGTATCGGGAAGTAGAGATGAGACGGTGAGACTATGGGACGTCAAGACAGGTACCTGTAAGACCATGAGTGGTCACACAGATTATGTATTATCTGTGGCTATATCCAGTGATTCAGAGTTCATCGTATCGGGAAGTGATGATAAGACGGTAAGACTATGGAACGTCAAGACAGGTACCTGTAAGACCATGAGAGGTCACACACATTCTGTATATGCTGTGGCTATATCCAGTGATTCAGTGTTCATCGTATCGGGAAGTCATGATTGTACGGTGAGACTATGGGACGTCAAGACAGGTACCTGTAAGACCATGAGTGGTCACACACATTTGGTATCAGCTTGGCTATATCCAGTAATTCAGAGTTCATCGTATTGGGAAGTGCAGATAATACTCTTAGACTTTACAATATCAAGACAGGTACCTGTAAGACCAAGAGTGGTCACACAGATTATGTAAGATCTGTGGCTATATCCAGTGATTCAGAGTTCATCATATCTGGATCGGATGACAAAACTATTCGTTTATGGAACTATCGAACTCTGTCTTGTACTAAAGTCTTATCGGGACACTCATCTGAAGTCTTTTCGGTAATATTCTCAAGTAACAACAAATATATCTTATCTGGATCTTCTGACAAGAGTATAAGAATATGAAATATCAATACTGGATAATGTATCTGTGTACTATTAGGTCATACAGACAGTGTGGGTAGTTTATCATTATCTAAGGACAACAATTGGTTGGTATCAAGTAACTAAAGTGCATTCTTTACAGCTTAATCAGAAGATTACAATTTCCGAAGATGGAACTTAGGAAGGCTATTGAATGGAGAATAAACAACTAACTAATAATAGGTAAGTTCAACTTTACCAATTAATTATTTAGTAGACTGACTGGAACAAGGTATATGCTGACTATGGATTAAGATTTTAGAATTGCGTACTGACTAATACTACAATGAGTGTGGAGGAAAAGTAGAGATTTATCAAGTGATCTATTTGAAGTTAAACTATTTAAACTATTTAATTTTTACATTTAAGAATATAAAATTTGTTAAGTATTTATTCTAATTAAGTATTTTCTTACTCATAATATTATTATTACAGTTAAAATTAAAAAATTTTAAAGTTCTTAATTTTTTCTAAGTTCTTTTTGAATTTAGTTATTTTTATTAATATAATTTTTAATTTAATTTTAAAAGCAAGTGTTAGAATATTTAATAATGTTTCTAGTGTTCAAAATTTTTTGAGGTACGTACTCAGTTAAAAATTCTAAATTTTCTAGTGTTATAAATTTTTTTGAGTTATGTACTAGAGTTATTTTTTTTTAATTTTTTTAGTGTTATAAATTTTTTTGAGGTATGTATTAGATTTAAAAGTTTTTCATGTTTCTGGGGTTAAAATTTTTTGAGTTATGTGCTAGAGCTATTTTTTTTAAAATTTTATATAATAGTTTTAGAAAATTTTTGAGTTATGTGCTAGAGCTAAGTTTTTTTTTAATATGTTATAAAATTTAATTATGTTTGTTATAATTTTTAAGTTGCAAAAAGTAATTTTCCGATAGGAAAAATGTAGAATACTGCATTTGAAGTGCAGCAGATTAAATTTGCATGAGATAGAAGCCCTGAAAATGGCAAAAAGTGTGAAAGCCTTTTTTTGCTCAGCGTTTTACACTATAGGTCTGAGTTGGGACGGAACAAGTTGGGGGATTTCGGGATTGGTAAAGGGTAAGAAAGGAATAATTTTTTTAAGAAAAAGTTTTAAAGTATAAAAGATTTTTGAAAAAAAGGTGAATAAAAAAAATTTGAGACTATTTTTTTTTGATTTTGGTTTTGAAAAGTTTTGATTTGGGTTTTGAAAAGTTTTGATTTGGGTTTTGAAAAGTTTTGATTTGGGTTTTGAAAAATTTTGATTTGGGTTTTGAAAAATTTTGATTTGGGTTTTGAAAAATTTTGATTTGGGTTTTGAAAAATTTTGGATTTGGTTTTGAAAATTGTTGAATTGGGATTTGAAAATTGTTGAATTGGGATTTGAAAATTGTTGAATTGGGATTTGAAAGTTTTGATATTGGATTTGTAAACTTTTGATTTTGTATTTTAGTTTTGAAGATTTAAATTTTGGTTTTGCAAGTTTTTGTTTTTTTTATTTTAAAATTTTCAATTTTGGTGAATGATAAAAATTTTAAGAATTGGGATTTGGTATTTTTTTTTAATTTTAAGAGTTGAATGAAATGGAATTAAGAGTATTTAAAGCATTAAATCGTGAAAAATTTAATTTTGTTTTTTTGCTCAGCTTTTTACACTGCAAGACTTTTTTCGGACGGAACAAACTGGGGGAAATCGGAATAGATAAAGGAAGAAAGGAACAAATTTTAAAAAAAAATGTTTCAAAATAAAAAGGGTTTTGAAAAAAAATGGGATTAAAAAAGATGAAGGATATAATTTTTGATTTTGGTTTTGAAATGTTTTGATTTTGGGTTGTGCTAATTTATTTTGAATTGAGTTGTGATAATTTTTTTGATTTTTGGGTAATGAAAAATTTTATGATTTTTAGAGTTTATAAAAGTAAAAAAAATATCTTGAAATACAAAAAAAAAAAAATAAAATAAAATCTATAAAAGAAATTCTTCAAAAATAATGATAAAATAAATAAAATAAAAATATCCAAAGAAAAGTAAGAAATGACAATTATAAAGATGGTAGGAGCTGAGATTGACCTTCTGACCTTTCTGGTTTTATGGATAGGAACAAGTTACTTTACTGAAGTGAGAAAGTCCCTAGTGTAAGTAAACATTTGCAAAAGAACGACTTTCTCTTGATTATCCAATCCTTATATGGGCTTGAAGCCTGGCTGCCCATAGTGATGAAGCTCACAGGAAGCTGCTTTTAGAAAGCAACAGGATATCCCAGATATCACATGAAGGCAGTGTTGGGATGTAAACTGCAAGAAGTTTTAGTCCGAAACTCGATAAGCATAAAAATAAATTATAAGAAAAGTAAAAAATATAATTTCTAGCAAAATGAATAAAAGCAAGACAAAAATAAAAAGAAAATTTTTATTCAGAATATAAAGTTTATATAAATAAAAAGATAAAAATAGATCTATATTCAAAATTTAATTAAGAAAATAAAGAAAAAAAAAAAATGTTGCAAAAATAAGATGATATGATAAATATCAAAAGTGAAGCTGTAAAATAAAAAAATTCGAAAGAATTTCAGTATTTATAAGTATGAATAGATTAAAAAAAAATAGAAGTTCTTTAAAAAGTGAAGAAGTAAAATTAGTTAAGTGGTATAAATTAAGATTTAATGAGAATAAATAGATAAATAAAAGTAAAAAGTATTTGAAAAGTGAAGAAGAAAAGTAAGAAAAAGATATAAGTTTAACTGATATTTGAAGTTTAAAATTGATAAGATTTCTAAGAAAAGTAAAGAAGAAAAGTAAGAAAAAGAGATCAGTTTAACTGATATTTGAAGTTTAAAATTGATAAGATTTCTAAGAAAAGTAAAGAAGAAAAGTAAGAAAAAGAGATTAGTTTAACTGATATTTGAAGTTTAAAATTGATAAGATTTCTAAGAAAAGTAAAGAAGAAAAGTAAGAAAAAAAGATTAGTTTAACTGATATTTGAAGTTTAAAATTGATAAGATTTCTAAGAAAAGTAAAGAAGAAAAGTATCAGTTTAACTGATATTTGAAGTTTAAAATTGATAAGATTTCTAAGTAAAGTAAAGAAGAAAAGTAAGAAAAAGAGATCAGTTTAAATATGAAGAAAATTGATAAGAGTAAGAAAAAAGTAAGATCGGTTTAGATATTTGAACTGATATAAGAAAAAGAGATTAAAGATTAAAATTGATAAGATTTCTAAGAAAAGAAAAGAAGAAAAGTAAGAAAAAGAGATCAGTTTAACTGATATTTGAAGTTTAAAATTGATAAGATTTCTAAGAAAATTGAATAAGAAAAGAAAGAAAAAGAGATCGGTTCAACTGATATTTGAAGTTTAAAATTGATAAGACATCTAAGAAAAGTAAAGAAGAAAAGTAAGAAAAAGAGATCGGTTTAACTGATATTTGAAGTTTAAAATTTATAAGATTTCTAAGAAAAGTAAAGAAGAAAAGTAGAAAAAGAGATCAGTTTAACTGATATTTGAAGTTTAAAATTGATAAGATTTCTAAGAAAAGTAAAGAAGAAAAGTAAGAAAAAGAGATTAGTTTAACTGATATTTGAAGTTTAAAATTGAAAAATTGAAGAAGAAAAGAAAGAAAAAGAGATCGGTTTAACTGATATTTGAAGTTTAAAATTGATAAGATTTCTAAGAAAAGTAAAGAAGAAAAGTAAGAAAAAGAGATTAGTTTAACTGATATTTGAAGTTTAAAATTGATAAGATTTCTAAGAAAAGTAAAGAAGAAAAGTAAGAAAAAGAGATTAGTTTAACTGATATTTGAAGTTTAAAATTGATAAGATTTCTAAGAAAAGTAAAGAAGAAAAGTAAGAAAAAGATATAAGTTTAACTGATATTTGAAGTTTAAAATTGATAAGATTTCTAAGAAAAGTAAAGAAGAAAAGTAAGAAAAAGAGATCAGTTTAACTGATATTTGAAGTTTAAAATTGAAAAGATTTCTAAGAAAATTGAAGAAGAAAAGAAAGAAAAAGAGATTAGTTTAACTGATATTTGAAGTTTAAAATTGATAAGATTTCTAAGAATATTGAAGAAGAAAAGTAAGAAAAAGAGATCAGTTT
>CAMPDV010005788.1:0-28322 GCA_946699065.1 Loxodes magnus | reverse complement strand
AATTTATTTAGTTTAAATATATAGATTTAGCTACTACTATATTATAATTATTTTTTTAATTTCATTTTTTTCTTCTAAATTTATTAAAATTAGTTAAAGTTAATTTGAATTTTTAAGAATTCTTTTTTAATCTTTTTGGTTTAGACAATAATTTTATGAGTAACTTTCCTTTTTCAGAAAAGATACATCAGTATAAATAAATAAAATAAAATTTTAGATTTTAAGTATTACAACCTCATTCTCACATCCTAACAGATATATTTTTTTGGTTAGTAATTAAAAAAGTTAAAATGTTGAATGATTACGAAATCTGTTCCTAACTGTTACATTCTCCATTTTTGCTACTACAACTTCTTAATTACAAAAATTTAAGTCTAATCTTGTTTCATTTTATTAATTCTGTCTTTTTTATTGCAATATATAGTTTAAGCTTGACTTCAAGCTTTTTTCAACATATATTTTTTAATTCTTGAAACTGTATTTCTTACTTTGATGAAACTTTATAGCTCCAATTCTTAAAATTTCTTGTGCTACCATATAAATGCTTTCTATATTTACAGTGTAGCAAGATTTCTTGAATTTTGAATAAAGTGATATGATTTAAAGATTAGCTAATTTTCTATTTTTTAAATCTCTTATTAGATTTTAAAAGTAATTCACTTTAGGAGTTTAAAATTTTTTATATTTATTATTCATTATTCCTTAACTTTTATAATTTTATTGTTAAGTTAACCAAACTGATTCTTTTAATGCTTCATAAGACTTAAAAATTCTTCTAACTAATAAATCTTTACTCTATGTCTTCTTTTTCTTTTAAGATCATTTCCATTAATTTATGGTTGTCTTTTTTAATTTTAGCCCTTAAAGTGAATAATACCAGAAGGAAAAAAAATTATTGAATTATTGAATGAATCAACTATTTTTAAAAAGGAGACAATAAAAATAGCAAATAGTATAATTGAGATAGTTTATATATCAGAGGAAACTTTTATTTAAGCAATTAATATTTTTATTAAGGAAAAACTTAAGGAGATAAATAGATTATTAGTATAGAATTTTAAAGAATAAATTTTAAATAAGGCAAAATAAAGGTATACATAAAAATTATTTCCTCAAAAATTAAAAGGAAATTATCATAGAGTTGGCTTTAATTAGCATGTTTAATTATATAATTAGTTATAATAAGTAAAACAGCAAAAATTTAGTCAAGAACTGCTAATATAATTCAAAAATAAGAAGCAAATTAAGAAATAGCAAAAATAGATTAATAGATAGAAAAATTATAGAAATTACTAGTATTTCTTTGATATATAAAACCTAACCAAAATTTTTTGTAAATAAAGGTAATTTATATATAAAAAATATTGATGGAGACTAATTAACCTAGCAAATAGTAGATACTCAAAAGAAGAGCCAAATAAATGTTTAAAAAGTATTGAAATTGAGAAAATATCAACAGCAAAGTTAGAATAGATTAACAGCCAATTATATTTTATTCAAGAATACTTATCTAAAGAACAAATGTGTGATTTCAATAAGTTTTAAGATTATTTCCAAGACTTTTTATAAACTAATACGTGATATACCTAGTAAAAGTGACGTCACAGAAGATTATGCTATGTTGAGCTATGTAATAAGAATTTTAATTTATTTTAAATTTAACTTTTAAATTTAGAAACTTAATAAATCCAATTTCTTTTTTTAATTGATTTTGAGTATTTATGATGTAAATTTAACTAAATAAATATAAATATTTTTAATATTTTAATTTATTTAATGTAATATCTTTTATAAATTTGAAAATTAATTATACTATTCATTTAACTAAACTTTTAATAAGAAAAAGTCATTTTAATTAAAATGTTAATGAAATGAAGTTACTGATATAAATCAGATAGTCCATTCTAATTATGTTTGTAAAGTTCAAGTATTTTCTTTTCATCTTCCAACTCTTCTCCGTTGCTTCTTGTACTTTCTTGTTGTTCTTCTTTAAGTTTGAATTATTAATTTGAGTTTTTTCCATCAAATTTAATTCTTTTGTGAAATAATTTTATTTAAAAGGTCTGCGTCTGTTTATTTTTGAAAATTGAACTGCTAGATTATGTAGAGTTTATCATAAGATTTTAATTTTTCCAGGAAATTTATCAGAAATATTTCTAAATGAGTCCAAATAGTAGACACATTCGAAGATCTGCTTAAATGAATTTTTACTTCTGCATGGACAGAGCACGTTTTCCACTGGATATTGATTCGTATAAAAATAATATTAAAAGTTATAAGATTAAGTGTACAACATAAAGATGGAAATTATTTTTTCCTGTATCTTTGTTAAGTTTAGTATGATTTAATACCGGAAATTCCAAACCTTCAAATTTCTCAAAATTATAAGAACTAAAGCACAATTTTTACTTCTTTCTTATGTAAATTCTGTATGGATTAGAAGAATTATATTGTTATCATTCGTATATTAAATCAGTAGCTCCATAACTGTAAACTATATGTGTTTAAGATTTTGCAAAAATCGAAAGATATAAGAATTTTTAGTTAATATCTATTCTTCAATCAAGAATCTTTATTGATAAATATAAGAAAATTATCTTTGGTTTTGAATCAAGCAATTACTACACAATTTAGCCTTTTTAAATTCTATTTTGGCATTTTAATTAGATAAATAATTTAATTATCATATTCTACCGTAAAAGTACTTTTTTATAGGTTGGGTTTCAAAATTAAGCTCTTAAATATGTAAAAAAATAGTAATAAATTGAGCTTAATTCTAGCTCTTTAATATTAATATATATTTGAAATGATTAGTAAAATAATAATTTATTTATATTATAAACTTTTATATTAGTTTGAATTTTGACTAAAAAATGGTAGGCTAGAAAATTATAATTTTAAGTAAATAAATAAATTATAAACTTTAATAGACATAATAAGGCAAGAGAAAGAAATAGTGTTTGGAGTAATTATATTTTGCTTTTCATATAGTTTTTTCAAATGCTTTTTTATTTACTTGTTTCTAATATTTTAAAATAGAATTATTTAAATTTTTAGCTAAATATAAATTTAATCATAATTTTATCTTTTAAATTCTGTTTTAATTCTTAAAAGCAATCTCTTAACAAAATTAACAATATTTAAAAAATTTAATCTATAATTTAAATATTTTTAACTACTTTATTGATAATATAAGCATGTGGGTTTTTGCATCATTTGATTAATAAAGTTTAACGTATTGGACGACTATAAAAATTTAGAATTAACTGCTTTTTTTAATTTTTTATTTGATTAAAATAATTTTAAATTAGCATTTTTTACTTTAATTAAAATAAAAAAATAAATATTAAAATAATTACTTTTATTTTGTAGATATAATCAAAATATGTATTATATAATAGTCAGAATATTTAAATTAAATAATTTTCATTGTAAAACTTTATTTTTCTTGAAATAATTAAATGCTAATAAATTTAAATATTTTTCTCAATTTTATCAAAACATTTCTAACATTTTTTTCATAATTATTTTTATAGTAAAAATAATATTTATAACATAAAATAATATAATCAAGTGATATACCTTTATTTTATTTACTCCAAATCAAAGAATTTTAATACTTTACAGAAAAGCTTAAAAAGATACCATTTTGTTATGTTTTCCCTATTTCTTCTTCTGTATCAACTTATTCTTCGATCACTTCCATTCACTTTTCACGTAATATATATGAATATATTTATTTTATTTTATATATAAAATATGGATGTCGGCCGTGGTCGGAAGAACTAGTAGGTAATCTGGTGCGTTGTATACTGCATTGCAAGTAATCTTGCACTAGATGACACTACGGAGAAGAGAGGACAAGTTCGGAAGAGATATACCTAACTTGCTCGTGTGTTATCACTAGCAGTACAAATGTTTAACTGAGGCCTACTAATTCCACTTAGAAAAATTTTTTTTATACAAAATATCCATTCTTCTCTCATCATTCAATTTACTTTTTTCATGTTTACGTTGATTATAAAAATTAATCTATTTGAAAAAATTCTCCCAGAGATAATTAAATCATTTACATTTATTTAAGTTACTTTTTAATAATTTTCTCTAAATCTTTTTCAAATTAGTCTATTTTTTACTTATATCATACTCATACATTTTGCAAGATGAGTAATTGAAAGTTTTATAAACTCTTCTACAGTTAAAGCTTAAATTAGTACATGCTTCGTATTTATATTTCATAGTCCATATTTCTAGAAGCTATATAATTATTTCTAATATTTTTATCTTCAAATATTTCTGAGGAAAAGAATCTTAACTATGTTATGCTATTTTTATTTGTGATTCTACTAATTCAAATATTCAAAAAAATTATGAAATGACAATATTATTTCATCTATATTTAATATATCTGCACTAAACAGATATTAAAATACTTAATATTCACATTTAGTTATAAAAACTAGTGAAGAATTAATATTAAAATAGGATTTTATTTAAATAAAAAAGGAAATATCTTTATTATAGATTCATTTACTAATGAATCTATATAGATTACATTTTCTAAAATTAATATACATATCATTTTCCTTTTAATTTATGTTTCTTTAATTTTGGATATTTATAATTTTTTCGTGGAAATTAATTCTTCAGTATATTAAATTACTTTGCTGTTAAAGTTTAATTTTATTTTATCTGAAATAATTAATATGAAAATATTAAAAAAGGAAGAACCGCAATGTTCAAGTGATTTAAAATGAATGCTATAATTTTTATAATTTTATACCAAAATGAATTTTTTAATCCTTACAATAAGACATTTTTTAATGAAATTTAAAATTTATTAAAGAATAGTTATTAAATTTGAATTATCGAAAATTGAATTAAGATAGCAAATGACAATTATGATATATATAGTTTATATATTATAACTATTTAGTTAATCTTAAAAGATTCTAGTTTTATGTAATTTTATTACTTAATAATAAAAAATGTAATTTTTAAACCTATTTAACAAAGTAAATATTCCTATAAACTTCTTTAATTAATAATTTATATATTTATTCAAATCTCATTAATCATTAAATAACTATTTATCTTTGCTTTAAATGAAGTTTTAAATGTATAAAATCTCAGTTTCTGTACAAAAATTTCCTTGTACTGCTTAGACGATTTATGAACATAATATAAATAATTATACCATAATTAGTCTTATTTATCACATATAAATTTTATAGTTTTCTAAAACTAAAAATTTAAAATTAATAACTATTTAATAGATGTAAGTAAATAAGCTTTTATCACAATAAATTTATAACTAATTATATGATAATTTTTATTATTTGGAAATATTTAATAAGTTTAAGCTTTATATTATTTATTTATAGGATTTTGCAAATAAGAATTAATATTCTTTACCAATTATTTAATTTTAATTTCTATAAGGCTTTCATTTATAAATTCTCTAATTATTTTTTATTTTTTATGAAGATTATTATTATCTATTTTTATCTCTTTTAATCTCATTAAAAATTTTTCAGACTTGATAAAAGTTAAAATACAATAGTTTTATAATACTATAATTTTCTTCGACTACAATTTTTAATTAAGTTTAAAACTAATTAGCTTATTTGTAATTTACTAAATTTATCTTTTACTTTTATAATAAGAATTTTAAATGTTATTTAATATTTTACATTTGCTTGAAGTTAAGATTTTTAGACTTAATATTTTATTGCTATTTCTTATATTTTCTATTTATTTAGCAAAGTATTCTATTGAGGTATTTTCAATGAAAAATATTTTTGCGTTTATAAATTTACTATGTTAAACCTTTGATATCGATTAATAATATCCTTGTTATTTTTTTTAGTTGTTAGTTATAAGTCGTTTAATATCAAAATGATTCATAGTTTGTACATTTTCTTTTTTATACTAGGTTAATTAAAATATCTTCTAGCTAAATAAATAAAATTAAGTTTATATTTTCTGGAGTGAGCCTTAAAAACCACCAAATCTTGTATCTACATTTTCCTAAACTAAAGGATTGAGCAGGATTTAATTTGTCCACTATAATTTTTTCGAATATTATTTTATTGAATGCAGTCCTATCGCTTAAAAAAACTATTTTTGTTAAATCTAATCTTGAATTGTAGAACTTCTTCTTATAAATTAATCCGTTTTTTGTTTGTCATATTGCAAATAAATCATTCAAAATTACCTACTTTTTTTGTTATAAATTGTTTATTTCTTTAACACCTTTTGTAATGATGTTACTTTTAGCATAATTAGTAACAGATTTTTCTTCTTAAACCTTGTTATACTTCGTTTTTCTCTATTTCCATAGGTATACATCCTTGCTATCCGATGGTTTTTAAATAATTTCCTATTAGAAATTTTGATTTTCCTACAGTCTTTTATTTAATAATAGAATTAAGAAAATTAAAAAATTTGAGGAATTTTATTGATTATTAATAAATTTCTTCTAGTTTTAATCCCATTTGATATTAAATATAATGATTGGCTTTCTCTATAGATAAAGATTTAGATTTTATATTAATTAATCTAGTTTCTTTTATAATTGCTCAAATTTTAATCCTCATTATTTTAATTCTTATTGTATATTTTATATTATTCAATGCAAAAGAAATTATCAGAATACTAATCAAGTTATTAACTAATAGACTATTTCCTAGGAGATGGAAAGGTAGATTAATCTAATCAAATGGTATTTAAGATAAAATTTGGACCAGAGGATCAGTTTACTGGAGTATGTCAACCTTAACTAACGATTGGATACTATGTTAAAAGAGCAAAATAATTCCTTATACTTATAATATTAGAAAATAAAAATATTATGTTGATTCTGCAAAAAATTTGGCCATTAGGTAAATATGTGTGATAGACTTAAGGAAAAATAATAGTAAAAAACAGAAAGAGGAATTTTAAATTTATTTAAGAATTATTGCCCACCAAACAGAAATCTTAATTAGAAAAAAGATTCTAGTCTTATTAAGAAACTCCAAAAATTATGGATATACTGAGAAAATTTGAGAAACCACAATATGGCATTTATTACCAGGCTTAAAAAAAGGAAAAAGCTAGCAATTTATAAGAATTTATGATCTAGAAAATCCAGAAGAAAACGAAATCGAAACCTATTGATTAATACTAACCTCTAAAAACTCTAATTCGTTGTAAACCAAATAAAGGTGACGTCACATTAATATATTATTATTATTATTCTCCTTTATCTTATTAGAATTTTTATTTAATTAAGTTAGATTATTGTTCTTATTTTTCAGGTATTAGATGATAGAGGTCTATTGCTTCTTTGGAGGAATTCTATTAACAATAAATAATAATTTTCATCTTATTATACTTCAGGTATAAATTTATAATATGAATGATCTAATTTAAACTTCTATTTATCAAGCAATAATTTTAATTTATATTAAGTAATTTAGATAAAAAATAGTTATAAAAAGAATGAAACAAAACTTAATTAAAAAATAGTAAAGACAATTGGTTTAAAAATTTATTTATGTAAATAGACTCTTAATTTTAATATCTAAGCAGAGTTTGAAAAATTAAGACAGTTATTTAAATAAAAAATATAATAACTCTCATTAAAAATAATTTATATAGACAAATAATTTAATAAATTAATAATGCTAGCATATGCTTGTTGAGAGATAAATAATAGTAGTATAATATATTTTAAATTAACTTTTATATTAGAAATTTAGTATTAAAGTTATTTTTTATCCAATGTGCTTTATATCTTAGTACAAATTTTGCAATAAATAAATAAATTTTATTATAGAGCGTGTAACACCTTGTTGGTACGTAGTTCTTTTCATACTTCGATATATGTCCAATTTTTTAAACTAATTTTTCAGGTAATAGAAATTCTTTTCTTTGTAATTACATATCTTCGTCATTTTCCTCTATATAATCTCTTGCTCTTCCATCTTCTAATAATCTACACTCTATTAGTTTTTTATTGTAAACTTCTTTATTTTCTCTATATATCTTGCTAATTTTCGTTTTTAATTATTTTCTTCTTAATAATCTTTTATAAACTCATAAAAAATATCCTTTTCTACTCTATATTATTTTTCTATTTCTTTTTTTCATTAAATTTTAATTTTTTTGTGTCCCCTTTTCCTTTTCTAGTATATATTTGGTATAATCTTTAACTATCAAGTCAGCTTTAGATTGTTTTTACTCTTCTTATTTTCCAATTAATTTCTCAAAATTGGCAGTACCTCATATTATATCTTTTTTTTTTCTTTATTTCTCTACTATTATTGCTTTTAGATTCAGATACATATATATCTTCCTTCTTTGTATTCTGAACATTTTTCTATTATATGTCTTTCATTTGTTCTAGCATCATTGCAGAAAAAAGATTGGCTTACCCCAACTAGGTGACTTATTTTAAGCAATCCTAGCTAAAATTACATCTCGTTCTTATTCTAAATATGAAGCAAATTTCTTCTTTTCTATTTTTATTGTTTCTCAGGTAGTTGGATAATCCTGCTAAATTTAATCAAATCATGTCTTTAAATACTGTAATGTTACCATCATTTAATTCTTTCTCTGTCTTCTACGTATACTCTATATTCCCATATTGCACAATTAATGCTTATCTTCCCTTTTTAATTAATATTGCCATAATAATTAGCAAAATATAGGTATAAAAAATAGAGATAATATAATAGCAGAGAGATTGTCATTCACTTCTAAATTCTATTTAGTTTAATTAATTATCTAAAAAACTAAATAAAAGTAGAATTGAAGTTTATTTTAAATATGCATCTAATAAACCTTTAAACATAAATTAGCTAAAATTATAAGTAACTTTTAACTTTTATTGATGTAAAGTAGTTATAGTTTGTTATTACAAAATGGAATAATTTGCTATATAGAAATAAGAAAGGTAAAGAGACAAGAGGATAAAAATTTAGCTTTTTGTTTTAACTAATAAAGCAAAGATTTACTATACTATTGAATCTATTTGTATAAGTTGTCTTTATAAGAGATTCCATTCATTTAAGATTTGAAACTGAAAGAAGATTCAGATTTTACTTAAAATAATAATAAAAATTCTAATATTTTACAATTAAATCTTTGAGAATGAACATTACTTTATTTTAGAATAACATATTATAAGATATATTTAAGTATAAAAAACAAAAGAAAGTTTAAATAAAATAATATAATATTATTTAGTTGAATATTTCAATTATACTTGAAAGAGTAAAACAAATTATACTGAAATTGCATTTTTCTTTGAAGAGAGGGAGAATACAAAATAACATCTTACAGATACTCAATTATATAACGATCAATTTCCTGTAAACTACAAAGAAAATATAAATTAAATTAATTAATTTAAAGAAAAAAGATAATAAATTATAACTATAAATTTAAAAATTTAGCAGCAAATTATATTGAAATAAATTGTAATTTTAAATGATAACTGGAAATATTAAAAAGAAATTAGAATAAATGATCAAAGTTAATTAAAAAATATTATTTTACATTAAAAGTAAAAAAATATCACTAAAAGGAATAAAATATAATATTAAAAATTAAGAAAAATTCAAATAAACAAGTAAAATAATTTTAAATGATAATTGTTTTAATATAAAGATGTAGAAATTAATATTAGTTATCTAGCAATTGAATAAAATCAACTATGCAAATTATAAAAAAAAATCACTAGGTTAAATAAATAATGAAATTGATTAACTATCTTATATCGTTATAAAAAATAATGTCTTTTATCATATTAAATTATTTATATTTTTAATTCTAAGGATTTAATTAAACTTCATATTTTTTTAAGATTTAGACAGTAGAAACAAAAGTAACCAACTTTTAAATAAAAATATAAACAAGAATATAGTTAGAGAAATAATTAATTTTTTAATTTAAATACTTTTAGTTCTATGATTTCTATCAGATATTTTTTAAACAAATATTAAAAAAAATTTTATTTAAAGAAATTCACAAGCAAATCAAAAAGATCGAAGTTTAGCATGGTTTTAATATAATCTTCTTAATTTGAAATAATAACAATATTTAACTTTTACTAATATTTCTTAATTGAAATTTTCTGATTGCTAAGTTGAAATTTTTTAAAACTATTACATTTTAAATAAAAAAATTATGGCAAATTATTTTAATTGATATTAATATTATTCATGCTCTATTATTCTAATTTATTAGTAGTATCAGATAAAGAAAGCATAGACTTTGGTAATTATTTTCTTCTTTAAATGCTTTAGTTTATATTCAAATTATTTAAAATAACTTTCTTCAGCTCAAAAGTGTTTTTACTTCTTTAGTCTCTTCCTGATTGTGATAAATTGCTTATAACAGCATATTTAATTTTAAATCTTGCAAGTTTTTTATAATAACTTGTTTTTAGTTTTTTTTAATTCATTTTTGTTGTTTAAGCTTACATAACTTTTATATCATGATAACTCATTTTATCATTTTCTTTATTATTATTTTATTTGCTTCTGTAATTGAATCATGTAATTCCATTTCATAATACAGTTTTCTTCTATAATCATTATCATTTTTAGTAGAATTTTTAGATATGATTTTTCTATTATCTTTTTTTAAGCTATTAGTGTTCTCATACCAGATGTCCTTTCCTCTTTTAGAATCCAACATTCTAAAATATTTCTCAGCTTAAATGTGTAAGCTGGTTTTTACTATTACTAATTATCCTTAGGGTTTTCATTACTACAATTTTGTTAAATTATTGATTGTGTATATAAGGTAAACTAGCTAAGTCTCTCTTCTATTTGTTTTACCTTTACCTCTTAGTTTTCTAATTTGTCGCCAATTCCTTTTTATTAGTTAAATTTTGTCTTCACTGCTGTTTATAATAAATTCCTAATTTTTTATTCAATTCCAAACCTTAAGATTTTAGGATTTGATTCTTCGAGAGCAGTTATATCTCCTTTTAATAATTCATTTTTAAGGCTGTTTTATGTTTTCCTTTAGAAGTGGTTTAATCCATTTTTTATATAATCAAAACATTAAATTTAGAAAATAATTATTCCGTATTTTAGCATCTAATTTAAGAAAATTTCGCACTTCTTTTTCATTTAATCAATAAAAAATCAATTGGAGGTGTTTATAAGAACTTTAAAAAATTTATTTTTAGAAATATATTTTTAAGTTGTAAATTTAAATTGTTATTAAATCATTCTCTTTTCTCCAATTTCACATACTTCAGAATCTATTCGTCTATTAAATTAAATAACTTCAAGTCTCTTGGATCTTCTCTTTCGTTATTAAGAACTTAACTACAAAACTCTATTACTTTATCTAGTTCATTGTAAACTTAACTATTCTCGAACTTAAAGTCTTTATTCGGCTTTAAAGAAGGATTCAATGTAAACTCGAAGTTACCTTACGATTTTATCTCACTTAGTCTAATTTTAGGTTTAGAAATATAATTAAAAACTGTTAACTAATCTTCATTGAAGATTATAGTTTTCAGTTTCTCAAGTTCTATCAACTTTTTTACTAAAAAATCAGCTTACAAATAATCTTGAATTGTATCGTTGGCTTTTTCTAAGAGTAAGAGCTTTTTCTGTTTTTTATTTAAAAATAAAGGTTAGTTCTTTTTGAAGAGACTAAGAAATTTATAAAAGTAGAACTAGAAAAAGTTAACTTTGAAATGATCTTCCTTTTTTACTTTTTATTAAAAGTATCGACTCTTTTATTCACTAGACATGCGAAGCTTTATTTAACTCTTAGATGTTTATAAAGGTTCTAAATTCTTAGAAGAATCAATATTTTCTTTATCTTAAATATTACTTTCGTTTAAAGTAGTTGAAAGAACATCCATTTCTTGTTAAGAAATAACTTTTTAACATGAAATAGATTTTTAATTCGATTTATTTTAGTCTTTCGTATTATCTTCATTTATAAGATTTTAATTTTAACATTTCATATTACTAACAATTTATGTCTTGTCAATTAAATCACTCTTAGACTCAATGGCTTTAATTTACTTATTTTTCAAATAATTACTAATGAACTCCCGAATTCCAATTTCTTATTCTTAAATGTCGTTTTATTCTTCTTTTGTAAATTAATTTTAATTATTTTCAGGAGCAATTTAAGATAATTTACTTTTAGTTTCCTTTTTGCGTTCCTTTTTCCAATCTTACTCTTTTTAAGAGATTTAGATCACTTTAGATTAACTCTCAGATTCTTTCTCACTATTATTAATTTAAGTTTGTTGATTCTAGGTATTTTAATTCAGTTTATTTTTTGCTTTTAAGGTTTAATCTATACTTTCTTAGAGATCTTCGAATTCAAAGATATCATTTATAAAGTTATATGTGAAAGCATATTTAGAGTATATTATTACAAGAGCTTGACTTAAAAGTATTATTATGTTAAGCACACCTCCTATTTAAGAAGCTACATCTTGAACCTTTTTATATCTTCTCTTATACTAAAGTATACTATCAGAAGAAAACATATCAAGAAAAAAAATGTAAGAACTCTTTTATTTTTAGTTTGAAACAGCCTCTGTTTAGGTTTTTTCAATTAAGACATCTTTAATCATTTATTAATTCTCCAGTAAAACTCCATCATCTGTTATTATTTCTAAAGATTTGAATAAAATAGAAGCATATTTGATCTGATATAAGTCTAGAGTTCAATAATACGTGTTAAGTATGTTCTATATTGGATTTTCGTAATTAGTAACATCAACTATTTTATCAGAGAAGTAAATACTTAAATATAGTTAATTAGCAATCATTCCCTCAATTTATTCTATTGGAGCACATATTATTTCTGAATCTGTTTCGTTTTTACACACTTTAACTTATATTCATATGCTGCTCATGTTGATTTCAGTTCATCATCCTCCTATTTCAAAGGATTTTAAATCGAAGCATGTGGATAGTTAATAATTTGGATAAGGTTAGTGGAATTAGTCTTCGAAACCTTTGAAGAAACTTTCGTTACATTAAGTTGTTGGAATCATATTACTAAAAGAGCCCGAAATATTAACTATAGTATATCCAGCTTCTATTGTAAAAAAGGAAGGAGGAATTTTAATAGTATCATTTTCATTAGTAAATGCAAAAGCGAAGGTGTAATTATTCATTCCAATTCATTATCAAGGACGTTTGTCTTATTTAATCGTTTAAGTAATGATATTTGGATTAGTTTTGAGTATCATATCTTATCCCATATTTATGAAAGATAGTATAAAGAGAATATAAGTAAAGATGGACAAAATAATTCCTAAGAGTGAATGAAATCCTTTTTATCTTTTGTATGAGAAATTAATAAGCATTGGATAAATATCAAAGAAATTAATAGGTCCATTCATTTTATTTTATTAATTTATTAATTTATTAATTAAATATTTTTATTTAAACTTAATTTAAAATACTTAATTTTAAATAAAAATAACTATAAAATTATTTTACAAAGGCATTTAATTTTCTTTAAAAATGTTTTATTCCTTTTATAGACAGAAGATAAATTTGCTGATTGACAAGTCTTATTTTATTTGAATCCAACATTACAAATGACATTCGGGGTTAAATATTTCCGCCAATTTTCACATTACTAAGTAATCAATTTGACTTATGATTTCGATAAGAATTAGTTATTTGTAAAAATAGAAGCTTTTAATATTTTTAATTTTTTAATTTTTTTATATAATAATACTTCTAATTTAAATTTTAAATATTCAGAGATCTTTGAGGAATTTCAAACTCGTGACCTCAGGACCAATTATTTGAATTAATCAGAATCAATCCCCTTGCTACTCCTCTACCGTCTTTCTTGCATGTTTTATCGTTTATCCTTTGGGCATTTATAGAACTGGCTAAAAAATAATTTTTTTTTATTAAACGTAAATTTTTTTTCTTAATTTCTGCTTTATCCACCTATATTAATTAATTTTCTATAGTTTTAAATCAAATCAGTATTTATGATTCTGTTTCCACAAACTTATCATTTTATTTTAGGAATCTTGGTCTTTTTATTCTAAATCTGAAATTGTGTTGGTTGGTTTCTTGAATCATATCCATTGGAGAGATTTTTTTAATAAAACACAGCTAACCATTGGGAGTAAGCTTCAGAACCTGCTTCATCTGGAATCCTGAAGCTAAACTTAATGAGCGAACATATTTTACTACTGAGACTATTTTGTTGAAGACACTATTTTGTTCCTGACATAAGTCTCCATGAAACTCTCTTACCATTTCAAGATATCTGCAATCTAAGTCTTGTAGGTTTCTGTTTTCGATTCTGAGCCTTTTTATTTCCTCTTTAAACTCTGAAAATCTATCAGAATTTAAGCCTGTTCCTCTTGATACTGCGACATAGTGAATTCTCTTACAGCAATTGCTTCTTACAACTCCAGCACTTTTCTTTGTTCTTCGTTGATCAGTGTGATTTGAGTTGCTTTTTAGCTTTCTATACCCATCTTTTGTATTATTAGAAGCGTTTCTTAGATCTGTTGCTGTTCGTATTGTCTACTCGTTCCTTATTTCTTGATTTCTTCAGGAGATGCATAGAAATTTTTTTTAATATTTTTACCATTTTTATTAAATATTTATTTGTTTTTATTTATTTATTTTAAATTTATGATTTTTTTAAAATTTATTAATTTATTAATTCATTTATTTTTTAATATTTTTTCTTTTCTTTACATTTTTTTAATTTAATTTAAATTTATTTTAATATTTTAATTTATTTATTTTTTATAAAATTATAGAAAATATTTACATTACAAATGATTTTAGTTTCATATAATTTATAATTAATGTTCTTGATTTGTTTAATAATAATTTAAAAATTTCTCACTTTTTTCATAGGAATTAAAATTGTAAATATCATTCTTTTAAAATAACTTCGTATTTAATAGCTTTTTATCTTTCCATTTTTGTTTTTATTGTAGTTATATTTACTTTAAGTTAAGTAATTTTTTTTAATATATATTAATACATTTAAATTAGAGACTTTTATAATTTCGATATTTTTAAAGAATGCATACTTAAAATTATAGAATGCAATATTTAAGTTTCATTAATTTATAAGGCATAAGTATTTTAATTTAATAAAAAGTATTAAATTAATTAAATTAATTCTTAGAACTTATATATTTGTTAAGTTTTAATTTGGCTAATTTCTTATTTCTATAAAAGTCTAAATTATTTTAATTAAATATACTATTTATCTTTTAACAATTTAGATCTAATTAATTTAACTTTTTATTTATATCACTATATTTTTAAATTTACATTTTAGACTATTAAAAATAAATAACTTAAACACTCTAACTAATTTATTATTTAAAGTATCATAAATTGCTTTGCTTACGTTGCTTAGTTTAACCAAAAATATAAAAAATTAATATAATTAAAAATTAGTAATAATAGTTATATTTTATCTTGCTAAATATCTATTTATAAATGCTAACTATTCTTATTTTTAGGTTTAATTATAATTAATTTATGCTTATTATATTAATTTAAATAATTTAAGAGTCTATATAATTAAATATTTTCTAAAGACTTAAAATTATCTCATTCTTATTTTATCAATATTTTTCCATAAATATAACTAAGTATTATTTTCTAAAATATATAGAAATATCATTAGATAGATATAAATTAAAAAAATAAAGTTATTTTAAATAAAAAGATACTTTACTTTCTTAGAAATAAATAGTTTACTTTCTTACTTTCTAATAATATATAATTTATAATTTTATTTAAACTTATTAGTTTTATTATAGTTTTTATTATAAAAGTAAATAAATTAAAAATTTTATTTTACTATTAGTTATATCTTATTAAAAGCATAATACTTAAAACTTATATTAATTAAGGAATATTTTTTATTTTATCTCTATTTTTGCTTAAAAGCAAAATAACTGTTTTTATCAAATATAATTACTTTATAATATCTATAATTATTATTCTGTTTAATAACTTAGTTCAGTAGAAATATATTAAAACCATATTTATACTTTCTAATATAAATCTTAATTAAAAAAATGAAAATTGTGCGGTAAAAACGGAATAGTTGATTTGCTTTTCTAGAAACTAAAATAGAAAAGCCAAAAGAAAGGCGGGCAAATAAAAATAAAAGTAGATTACTAAATCAGAATCCAGTTCTTCTTCCAAAGATAATGTGATGGTTGGAATATAATAAGTAGAAGAATAAAAAAATGACCCATATTAAAAACTCTAAAATTAAGTTGAGCAAATGAAAAAATAAATTTCCTGATACGAAGAAACCATATATAACCAAAGCATATAAATAAGAGAACTTATGATAGTATTGATTTTCAGGATAATGAATTAACAATCTTAAGAAAATAACTAATATAAAATCAATTAATAACAGAAGAATAATTATGAAGATAATCTTAATCAAATTTACCCAATAATCAAATAATGAAATTAGAAAAAACTCCAACTTAAATAAAAAAAGAAGAAATCTCATAAATGGAAATTTAAGATCAGAATATAATAAAAAGATTAGAAAAGATAGAAAACAAGATATTTTAAAAAAATTAATCGAGATAAGAATTTAAACAATGAGAATACTGCAAATCAAGTTTTATTTATTAAGGAAATGCATAACCTGGAAAAAACTTAACGAAAAAGAACAAAACAGAACACGAACTTAAAAAAAATATTTGAATTACATCAAAAGGAATTTATAAGAGAAAAAATATTTGCTAGATAGACGGAGAATCAACAGTGGCTACCTACCACTTAATCAAGAAGGTCGTGGTATCTATCCTCGTTAAGAAAATGGCAGCAAGTACCTGGTTGAAATCCTAGAGAATGGTAAACTCTTTTTTACATTTAGTTTATAATTAATTAATATGAATCTTAATCTCTTTTTAAATGTAGAAATCTATTTATTTTATTTAATTTAGATTTAGAATTACTAAAATATAAATTTTAGGTTTTCTCTCATCTTAAAATATTCACTATTTATAAAATATTCTATTTTTTAGATTTCAATAATTTTATATAAATATATATAAATAAAAGAGTAGTTAATAATAAATAAATAAGAAAAGAGAGTGCGTTGCACCTTAATGGCGCGCAGTTCTTTAATAAAGATTTTTAAAATAAATTCTTTTTTCTGAAGTCTTCTACAGTGCTAGCATTCCTTTATGAGTCTTGTCTTCAATAGGGCCGAGATCAGAATGCTCTCTTAGTATCTAACATCTTTCTTCGGTCCGATTATTCGGCCTTGTTAAGAAATTGGAGTTTATGCACATGGAGATTCATTCAATACTCATGATAGTCCTTGCTTTAAGAAAAGCTGATAACTAGGAAATCACCTATGCACAAATTAAAGGGCAATTTAGTGTAAACTTCATGGTGAAAGCTTAGATATCCTAAAATGTTTTATATTAGTTTTTTAACATTATCAAGAGTAGTTAAAATATTAATATTTAATAAAATAATAACTTTAGCAGAAAATAAAAAAATAAGCATTTTACTTTTATTTTATGAAAAATACATTTATTAGTTATTAAAGAAAGCTTATACGAAACTTTATATTACTAAAAATATTTAAATAGAATTATTATAATTTTTAAATATTAAGTATTAGAAACTATGTAAAACTCTAATCTTTATTAAATTAAATATTTGTAGCCTGTATATTATATGCATCATATTTAATTTGATTATTAATTATTTTCAAAATTTTAAATAAAATTTTATTTTATTTTATTAAAATAAATAACTTAATGTAAGGATTAAAAAACACATTTATTTATAAAATTATAAAAAATATAGCTTTCATTTGAAGTCAATTTAATTACTGCGATTATTCCTTTTTAAAGATTTCATATTAATCCATTGCAAATAAAATTTAATTTAAATTTAATTACTGAATGTTTTAATATGCTGAAGAATAAACTTAAATATAAAAAACTAAATATATAAAAATAATTAAATAATTAGATTAAAGAGTTAATATAAATATAATAATAATTCATTAATTTAAATAAATGTTAGACTCTTAGCTTTAAATATATTAAATATTTTATTATAAAATAGAAATTTCTCATCGTATCACGTATTTTTTCCTTAAATACTCCCTAGAATGTAATTAATAACTTTATAAATACATTTAGATCTTCGATTCTTCATCTATTAATTGCTTCAGTTCTTCTTTACTTAACTTATTCTCAATCTGTTAAACTTTGTAATCGTGGGAAAACAAATATTCCTAAGAGTGGTAGTAATAGCATATATTTCTAAGATTCTTGATTTCTTCTTTCTATTCCTTTTTCAGTTATTTTTGTTGCTCAACTTCCATCATCACTAAAGGTCATTCATAAATCCTCTAATTTTCTTTCTTTTAATTTAGAAGCTTCAAGATTTAAAAAATCAAAAATTTAAATAAGCAAGTAACTTGAAATTTATATATTTTATAGATTTATATAATTTAACTGCTAAGCTCAAACTTAAAAAATTAAAGTTTCTCCATAACTTTCTCTTACTTAAAAATTGCAAAAAAAATAATAATATTTTTTAAACTTAACTTGCAGCAAAATTAATAATCTTACTCTTTCTTGTAGTAAAAACTAAATTTTAGGTTTTAGCATAATAAAAATAAATAATAAGATAATTACTTAATTTTATTAAATGTTAATATTTAAATAAGATAATTAATTAACTGCTCTTTAATTTTAAATACTTTATTATTTAAATTTTATTGATAAGTAGAATAATCTTTTAAATTAGTTTCAAAAATATTTTAGGATTAAAAATAATTAAAAATATCCATTAAATAGCTAAAATTATAACTTTTATTTATTTTATCTAAAATAAATTAAAATGTTTCATCTTTTTAGTTATATTCATCTTAAAATATTTTAGTAAGCATATTAATGAATTTCTGTTTTATTTAAAATGATAGAAAAATATGATATATATAATCTAAAATTTGAGAATTATAAATTAAATAGGCTATTCAAATACGATTTATCCTTTAAAAAAATATTCTAAAATAATTATTATTCCTTAATTTAGATATGTTAAAATTTCTCTAATATTATAATTGTAAATTTTATTACTACTAACAAAATAAATTTTTAATTTACTAACTTAAAAATAAAAGTTATAACTAAAACATTTATTAAAAAATATTAAATATCATTAATAATTGAAATTATATATATAAAGTTAGATTATTTCTATAATAATGCCTTTTTATATGAAACATTAAATTTTAATATATATTTATTGTAATTTCTATTTGGTAATTAAATTATATCAATTTGTATATGAAAAATATTTATTTATAAGCTCTAAAATTTGTTTTGCTTATATTTAATCACTTATAAAAGTTTGGTAGTTTTGCCACATTGGAAGCCCTTCTTAGATCTATACTCATGTTGGATAGTTTTTTGTAATTATTTTTCCTCCGTTCCCGTTAGTCTTTATATTCCTGTATATTGCTGAAACTTCATTTCTCAGATAATATCTGTCCATGTTTTGCCCTAAAATTTTATTTTCTACTTTCTTATTCTAGTCCAAGCGCTTCCCATAAAACCTCATAGACAGATTGCAAAAGAGATGTTAACCTCTGTAGAATTTTAGATTTTTTCCTTATTTTATTCCTTTCGCGACGTGTCTTCTCAGCCTCTATCTATCATCAGTAATCTATTTATTAAGAGAAGAATCTCTTACAGTTTCAGTAGAGTTTTCATCCAGTAGCATTTTCGAAGAATTATTTTTTGGATTGATTTACTAGCTATTACTAAAATCTGAGTTTGATAAGGAGATTTCTTGAATATCAGGAGCAACGATTTATAGTTCCTTAAACGACTGCTCTTATTCTATTGAGTTTTAGAAGTTAGAATTCCATTCTTCTTGAACTATAGGTCGATAATTTACTCTATTTTATTTTCTTTGAGCTTCATACCTCTTCTCCCTTTTTCGTCAAGTTAGTAGTTAAAAATGATTTTTGTAGGCCTGACATTTTTTTATAATAAATGAAAAGAAAAATAACTTAAAATTAAAATTTGCATAATATTAATAAAATTAAAAAAGCTTAATTTAAAATAGTATAAATTTTAAGATTTAGTTTATTTATATTCTTAACTAAACCAACTATTACTAGCAAAAAAACTTTAGATTTTAAAATAAAATATTTTAAAGGTAAATTTCTTAAAGCTATTTAAAGTTTATAATTAATAACTTAAATAAAAATCTTAGGTTAAGTATAAAACTCTATTAAATTTAAATTAAAAAATAAGAAAATTAAAGTATAGCAAAATACTATTTATTTTAACATTAAAAGAGATTTAAATCAAAAGGATAATAATTAAATATAGAAGAAAGAAAAATTAAATTATTATATTTTCTTTGTATATATCCTAAATATTGCAATAGCGTCTTTTCGGATTTACTTTCAAGGAAAATGCCTAATTTTAATATATTTAACTCTGACAAAGCAAAAATGGAAAGAGGTAAAAAATTGGAAATTTTAAACGAAATATAAGTAAAAAAACATGAGAATTTTAAATTGCATATGTATGAAAAAGTGAGAAAAAATTATTTTATTGCTTTAAATAAAATAAAAAAATTAATTTATACATTAAATGAAGTTAGCAGAATGAGATAATATTAAAAAACTTTTCTTTAAAATAAGAATGGAAACATTGCAAACTTATAATTTTAAAATATGATTAATTTTTATAGAATTAAAACTGAATCAAATCATTTACGTTTAAGCCATGAGATGTAATCAGCAAAAATACACACTTTTCTATCGTCATTATTAAAATTGAAAAATTATAAAAATAAATAAATTTAAAATAAATCCAATAATTATCTTAAAAAAGATTTAAAATTTTTTAAATGAAAATACTTCTTATATTTAAAGAGATTTTTAACTAATTTTTATTTTTAAATTAATTTAAATAAAAAAATTTAATAATAAATCTATAAAATAAAATGAATGGACTCATTAATTTCTTTGATATTTATCCAACGCTTATTAGTTTCTCATACAAAAGATAAAAAGGATTTCATTCACTCCTAGGAATTATTTTGTCCATCTTTACTTATATTCTCTTTATACTATCTTTCATAAATATGGGATAAGACATGATCCTCAAAACTAATCCAAGTATAATTACTTAAACAATTAAATAAGATAAACGCACTTGGTAATGAATCGGAAAAAATAATTACACTTTTGCTTTCGCATTCGCAAATACTACCAATAATATTATAGTTCCTCCTTCTTTCTTTACAATAGAAGTTGGATATACAATATCTAATTCTTTGGGTACCTTTAGTGACACGATTCCTACGGTTTAATGCAACGAAAGTTTCTTCAAAGGTTTCGAAGATTAATTTCATAAATCTTTTGTAAATTATAAAATATCAACATGTTTTGATCTAAAGTCTTTTGAAATAGGAGGATGATGAACTGAAACCAACATGAGTACCATATGAATACAAATTTCAACGTGTAAAAACGAAACAGATTCAGAAATAATATGTGCTCCAATAGAATAAATTGAGTAACTGATTGCAAAAAAACTATTTTTAAGTATTTACTTCTCTGATAAAATAGTTGATGTCACTAATTACGAAAATCCAATAAAAGCCATACTTAACACGTATTATTGGTCTCTAGATTTATATCAGCCTAAATATACTTCTATTTTATTCAAACCTTTAGAAATAATAACAGATGATGGATTTTTACTGGAGAACTAATAAACAATTAAAGATGTCTTAATTGAAAAAACCTAAGTAGAGACTATTTCAAATTAAAATTTACAAGTTCCTTTTATCTTTTTTCTTGAAATGTTTTCTTCTGATAACATACTTTAATATAAGAGAAGATATAAAAAGGTTCAAGATGTAGCTTCTTAAATAGGAGGTGTGCTTAACATAATAATACTTTTAAGTTAAATTATTGTAATAATATAATCTAAATATGCTTTCACATATAACTTTATAAATGACATCTTTGAATTCGAAGATCTCTAAGAAAACATAGATTAAACCTTAAAAGCAAAAAATCCTCTAAATAAAAATACAAAAAAGCACCAAACTTAAATCAATAATAGTGAGAAAGAATCTAAGAGTTATTCTAAAGTAGTTTAAATCTCTTAAAAAGAGTAAGATTGGAAAAAGGAACGCAAAAAGGAAACTAAAAGTAAATTATCTTAAATTTCTTCTGAAAATAATTAAAATTAATTTATAAAAGAAGAATAAAATGACATTTAAGAATAAGAAATTGGAATTCGGGAATTCATTAATAATTATTTGAGAAATAAGTAAATTTAGGCTATTGAGTCTAAGAGTGACTTAATTGACAAGATTTAAACTGTTAGTAATATGAAAAGTTAAAATTAAAGTCCTATAAACGAAGTAAAACCAAAAAACTAAAATAAATCAAACTAAAAATCTATTTAATGTTAAAAATTTATTTCTTAACAAGAAATGGAAAATCTTTCAACTACTTTAAGGGAAAATAATCTTTAAGATAAAGAAGAACATATTCAGGAATCTTAAGATAAAGAAAATATTGATTCTTCTAAGAATATAGAACCTTTATAAACATCTAAGAGTTAAATAAAACTTCGCATGTCTAGTGAATAAAAGAGTTAATACTTTTAATAAAAAGTAAAAAAGGAAGATTATTTTAAAATTAACTTTTTCTAATTCTACTTTTACAAATTTCTTAATCTTTTCAAAAAGAACTAACTTTTATTTTTAAATAAAAACCAGAAAAAGCTTTTACTCTTAGAAAAAGCTAACGATACAATTCAAGATTATTTATAAGCTGATTTTTTAGTAAAAAAGTTGATAGAACTTGAGAAACTGAAAACTATAATCTTCAATGAAGATTAGTTAACAGTTTTTAATTATATTTCTAAACCTAAAATAAAACTAGGTGAGATAAAATCGTAAGATAACTTCGCATTTACGCTGACTCCTTCAATAGATTTAAAGAAAAACTTTAAATTCGAGAATAGTTAAGTTTACAAGGAACTAGATAAAGTAATAGAGTTTTGTAGTGAAGTACTTAATAACGAAAGAGAAGATCCAAGAGACTTGAAGTTATTTAATTTAATAGACGAATAGATTCTGAAGTATGTGGAATCGGAGAGAAGAGAATGATTTAATAACAATTTAAATTAAACATTAAAAATATATTTCTAAAAATAATTTTTTTAAAGTTCTTATAAACACCTCCAATTGATTTTTTACTGATTAAATGAAAAAGAAGTGCGAAATTTTCTTAAATTAGATGCTAAAATACGGAATTTTTATTTTCTAACTTTATAGTTTTGATTATATAAAAAATGGATTAAACCACTTCTAAAGGAAAACATTAAACAGCCTTAAAACTGAATTACTAAAAGTAGATATAACTGCTCTCGAAGAATCAAATCCTAAAATCTTAAGGCTTGGAATTGAATAAAAAATTAGGACTTTATTATAAACAGCAGTGAAGACAAAATTTAACTAATATAAAAGGAATTGGCGATAAATTAGAAACCTAAGAGGTAAAGATAAAACAAATAGAAGAGAGACTTAACTAGTTTACCTTATATACACAATCAATAATTTAACAAAATTGTAGTAATGAAAACCCTAAGGATAATTAGTAATAGTAAAAACCAGTTTACACATTTAAGCAGAGAAATATTTTAATATGTTGGATTCTAAAAGAGGAAAGGACATCTGGTATGAGAACACTAATAGCTTAAAAAAAGAGAATAGAAAAATCATATCTAAAAATTCTACTAAAAATGATAATGATTATAGAAGAAAACTGTATTATGAAATGGAATTACATGATTCAATTACAGAAGCAAATAAAATAATAATAAAGAAAATGATAAAATGAGTTATCATGATATAAAAGTTATGTAAGCTTAAACAACAAAAATGAATTAAAAAAAACTAAAAACAAGTTATTATAAAAAACTTGCAAGATTTAAAATTAAATAAGCTGTTATAAGCAATTTATCACAATCAAGAAGAGATTAAAGAAGTAAAAATACTTTTGAGCTGAAGAAAGTTATTTTAAATAATTTGAATATAAACTAAAGCATTTAAAGAAGAAAATAATTACCAAAGTCTATGCTTTCTTTATCTGATACTACTAATAAATTAGAATAATAGAGCATGAATAATATTAATATCAATTAAAATAATTTGCCATAATTTTTTTATTTAAAATGTAATAGTTTTAAAAAATTTCAACTTAGCAATCAGAAAATTTCAATTAAGAAATATTAGTAAAAAGTTAAATATTGTTATTATCTCAAATTAAGAAGATTATATTAAAACCATGCTAAACTTCGATCTTTTTGATTTTCTTGTGAATTTCTTTAGAATAAATTTTTTTTTAAATATTTGTTTAAAAAATGACTGATAGAAATCATAGAATTAAAAATATTTAAATTAAAAAAGAAATTATTTCTCTAACTATTCTTGTTTATATTTTTTATAAAAGTTGAGTTACTTTTGTTTTACTGTCTAAATCATTAAAATTATTAAATTGTATGAAAAACATTAGAATTAAAAAATATAATAATTTAATACGATAAAAGACTATTATTTTTAATAACGATATAGATAGTTAATCAATTTCATTATTTATTTAACCTAGTGATTTGTTTTTTATAATTTGCATAGTTGATTTATTCAATTGGCTAGATAACTAATATTAATTTCTACATCTTTATATTCAAAACAATTATCATTTAAAATTATTTTACTTGCTTATTTGAATTTTTCTCAATTTTTAATATTATATTTTATTCCTTTTTAGTGATATTTTTTTACTTTTAATGTAAAATAATATTTTTTAATTAACTTTGATCATTTATTCTAATTTCTTTTTAATACTTCCAGTTATCATTTAAAATTACAATTTATTTCAATATAATTTGCTGCTAAATTTTTAAATTTATAGTTATCATTTATTATCTTTTTTCTTTAAATTAATTTATCTTAATTTATATTTTCTTTGTAGTTTACAGGAAATTGATCGTTATATAATTGATTATCTGTAAGTTGTGTTTTGTTTTCTTCCTCTTTTGAAAGAAAAATATAATTTCAGTATATTTTGTTCCATTTTTTCAATTATAAATGAAATGATTCAACTTAAATTATATTATTTTATTTAAACTTTCTTTTGTTTTTTATACTTAAATATATCTTATAATATGCTGATCTAAAATAAAGTAATGTTCATTCTCAAAGATTTAATTGTAAAATATTAGAATTTTTATTATTATGTTAAGTAAAATCTGAATCTTCTTTCAGTTTCAAATCTTAAATGAATGTAATCTCTTATAATGACAACTTATACAAATAGATTCAATAGTATAGTAAATCTTTGCTTTATTAGTTAAACAAAAAGCTAAATTTTTATCCTCTTGTCTCTTTACCTTTCTTATTTCTATATAGCAAATTATTCCATTTTGTAATAACAAACTATAACTACTTTACATCAATAAAAGTTAAAAGTTACTTTTAATTTAGCTAATTTATGTTTAAAGGTTTATTAGATGCATATTTAAAATAAACTTCAATTCTACTTTTATTTAGTTTTTTAGATAATTAATTAAACTAAATAGAATTTAGAAGTGAATGGCAATCTCTCTGCTATTATATTATCTCTATTTTTTATACCTATCTTTTGCTAATTATTATGGCAATATTAATTAAAAAAGGGAAGATAAACATTAATCGTGCAATATGGGAATATAGAGTATACGTAGAAGACAGAGAAAGAATTAAATGATGGCAACATTACAGTATTTAAAGACATGATTTGATTAAATTTAGCAGGATTATCCAACTACCTGAGAAACAATAAAAATAGAAAAGAAGAAATTTGCTTCATATTTAGAATAAGAACGAGATGTAATTTTAGCTAGGATTGCTTAAAATAAGTCACCTAGTTGGGGTAAGCCAATCTTTTTTCTGCAATGATGCTAGAACAAATGAAAGACATATAATAGAAAAATGTTCAGAATACAAAGAAGGAAGATATATATGTATCTGAATCTAAAAGCAATAATAGTAGAGAAATAAAGAAAAAAAAAAGATATAATATGAGGTACTGCCAATTTTGAGAAATTAATTGGAAAATAAGAAGAGTAAAAACAATCCAAAGCTGACTTGATAGTTAAAGATTATACCAAATATATACTAGAAAAGGAAAAGGGGACACAAAAAAATTAAAATGTAATGAAAAAAAGAAATAGAAAAATAATATAGAGTAGAAAAGGATATTTTTTATGAGTTTATAAAAGATTATTAAGAAGAAAATAATTAAAAACGAAAATTAGCAAGATATATAGAGAAAATAAAGAAGTTTACAATAAAAAACTAATAGAGTGTGGATTATTAGAAGACGGAAGAGCAAAAGATAATATAGAGGAAAATGACGAAAATATGTAATTACAAAGAAAATAATTCTATTACCTGAAAAAATACTTTAAAAAATTGGACATATATCGAAGTATGAAAAGAACTACGTACCACAAGGTGTTACACGCTCTATAATAAAATTTATTTATTTATTGCAAAATTTGTGAAATTTGTACTAAGATATAAAGCACAATGGATAAAAAATCACTTTAATACTAAATTTCTAATATAAAAGTTAATTTAAAATATATTATACTACTATTATTTATCTCTCAACAAGCATATGCTAGCATTATTAATTTATTAAATTATTTGTCTATATAAATTATTTTTAATGAGAGTTATTATATTTTTTATTTAAATAACTGTCTTAATTTTTCAAACTCTCTTAGATATTAAAATTAAGAGTCTATTTACATAAATAAATTTTTAAACCAATTGTCTTTACTATTTTTTAATTAAGTTTTGTTTCATTCTTTTTATAGCTATTTTTTATCTAAATTACTTAATATAAATTAAAATTATTGCTTGATAAATAGAAGTTTAAATTAGTTCATTCATATTATAAATTTATACCTGAAGTATAATAAGATTAAAATTATTATTTATTGTTAATAGAATTCCTCCAAAGAAGCAATAGACCTCTATCATCTAATACCTGAAAAATAAGAACAATAATCTAACTTAATTAAATAAAAATTCTAATAAGATAAAGGAGAATAATAATAATAATATATTAATGTGACGTCACCTTTATTTGGTTTACCACGAATTAGAGTTTTTAGAGGTTAGTATTAATCAATAGGTTTCGATTTCGTTTTCTTCTGGATCATAAATTCTTATAAATTGCTTGCTTTTTCCTTTTTTTAAGCCTGGTAATAAATGCCATATTGTGGTATCTCAAATTTTCTCAGTATATCCATAATTTTTGGAGCTTCTTAATAAGACCAGAATCTTTTTTCTAATTCAGATTTCTGTTTGGTGGGCAATAATTCTTAAATAAATTTTAAATTCCTCTTTCTGTTTTTTACTATTATTTTTCCTTAAGTCTATCACACATATTTACCTAATGGCCAAATTTTTTGCAGAATCAACATAATATTTTTATTTTCTAATATTAGAAGTATAAGGAATTATTTTGCTCTTTTAACATAGTATCCAATCGTTAGTTAAGGTTGACATACTCCAGTAAACTGATACTCTGGTCCAAATTTTATCTTAAATACCATTTGATTAGATTAATCTACCTTTCCATCTCCTAGGAAATAGTCTATTAGTTAATAACTTGATTAGTATTCTGATAATTTCTTTTGCATTGAATAATATAAAATATACAATAAGAATTAAAATAATGAGGATTAAAATTTGAGCAATTATAAAAGAAACTAGATTAATTAATATAAAATCTAAATCTTTATCTATAGAGAAAGCCAATCATTATATTTAATATCAAATGGGATTAAAACTAGAAGAAATTTATTAATTATCAATAAAATTCCTCAAATTTTTTAATTTTCTTAATTCTATTATTAAATAAAAGACTGTAGGAAAACCAAAATTTCTAATAGGAAATTATTTAAAAACCATCGGATAGCAAGGATGTAAAACCTATGGAAATAGAGAAAAACGAAGTATAACAAGGTTTAAGAAGAAAAATCTGTTGCTAATTATGCTAAAATTAACATCATTGCAAAAAGTGTTAAAGAAATAAGCAATTTATAACAAAAAAAGTAGGTCACTTTGAATGATTTATTTGCAATATGACCAACAAAAACCGGATTAATTTATAAGAAGAAGTTCTACAATTCAAGATTAGATTTATCAAAAATAGTTTTTTCAAGCGATAGGACTGCA